>JAPYZD010002779.1:0-14847 GCA_030522725.1 Ichneumoninae sp. B BG-2022a
GAAATCGTTGATTTTTGTTCTATAAAAAAAATACAAAATCAACGATTACTTAAAAATCTGAAAAAATTCATACGTATTCAGAAAAATAAACGAATCATTTTCATAAAAAAAAAAAGTTTTGTTGCCAGGTAATTTCTCAACCAATTAATTTTTTGATGAATTTGTTCATAACATTTTGCAATTATTGTTATGCAAAATTAATCTTCTCAGTACCTCTAGTATGCATGATTTTTTTCAGATTTTTACACCATCAAGAAGTACTTGCAATTTTCTCTTATAGTTGTCGAACTTATGCGAAGTCAGCGCGCAACGAGACTCCGTCCTTAAGAAGAGGCTAAACACGTATGAGTGCGAGAGAGACAGCGATAAAATTTAAAAATCATTTTTCTCCGAAACGATTCCATAAAATGAAAAAGTAATTGCGGGGCACACTGCCTTAATCAAACACGCAGTGCGCCTCACCTTAAGGTGGGGGTAAAGACCATCATAATCTCAAAAATATTTTGAAACCATTTTTGTCCGAAATGGTTTTATAAAATAAAAAGGGAATTACGGGGCGCACTGCGTAGTTTTTCATTTTATGCGCAATTCGTTTTTCATTTTATAGAACCGTTTCATTTTATAGAAAAATGCATAAAAATGTTTAACTCCGTCTCTCTCGCACTCATCGTGTTTAGCTTCCCCTTAAGAGGAGATGAAAGTCACGTGACCACGCCACGAGAGCGAGAGAGATGCCATTACAGTAGAACCTCGCTTATCCGACCTTCGATGAATCGAGGCACCGCGTTATTCGGGCACCCAACTGATCCGAGCCCTCCGCATTAACCGAGGTGTAGGCTCGGATAATACGGAAAACTCGAATAACTCAGCAACATTTGCGCGCCGGGTATTTACGTTATCCGTCTTATCCGAGATTTCACTTATCCAATGTACGCTCTCCCCACATTACCTCGGATAAACGGGGTTCTACTGTATTGGCACTCGCGGTGAAGTAAACGAGACACCATGAGAGAGTGTCTCACATTGCGTTAAGGCGATGTGAAAAATACTCGGTTGGTAAAAAAAACTGCAATTTTTGTTTAAAGGAGTCCGACCCCGACTTCCATCTTCGGCCGGGCCTCCGGCTTCGCGATCCCGCATGGTAGATACATTCGGTTTCAATTCTTTTTGCGTCGTTTGGACCAACGAAACTCCGCTTTCGTACGCAGTTTCCTCATTGAGCGAGTCATTGTGTGCACGAAAGAAAGGAGTCAGCCTTGACACGGGCTACGTGACAGTCATAATTCGGCTGACGTTAAGTCACACGAGACAATGGGTTAGGAGAGTGAACATCTCGATTGAAGTGTGTACGCGGCAGCTTTGCCGTCGTGTGTCGTAGCGGAGAGGTACGGGGGGGGGGGGGATCGCGGGTCGGCCGAGCAAGCACGAGTCCTTGCTCCGATTGCACGAGATACCTCGAGCCACGAAACCAGCACCGTCATATGTGGTCTTGTCGTGTACCCGGCTCCACAGCGTGCAGCAGGTTTATAGAAAAAAATTGCCAAAACCTGCGGCCTTTCTCGCGCTACAGTACAATCCCACGCGGGCAATAGGATCGATTGCCCATTGCCTGCAGGTAGTTCGCCGCTGTGCTACTGTCCGACTGGTCTCTAGTTTCTACTTTCACGCACACTTTCAAGCGGCACCCTATACCCGCCTTCGCTAAACTTGTTATCGCACCGTATGCAAGAAAGCACAAGTACAATGTACCGTCGGATCGAACCGGCCCACGGGGTTCACCTTGAAGCGAATCTGAAAGGTGATAGGTGAAGCGATATTCTATTAACGAGCGACCGAGCGCCAAATCCGGCAATTATTAATATCCGAAACTTTTTTGTTTTTTTTTTTTCGTGATACCCAACTAGCCTTCGTGCGGTCACTCGCTAAGTTTCCAACTCGCTCCTCCTCTCCGCTTTCAGCACACTTGCGATCCTCGAAAATACCCGAAGTTATGCCGTAGTTGCATCATAGAGCGCTCGCGAAAAAATTTATAAATAGAATATTCTTCCTCTCGGAAAGAGACTCCGCGTATTTGAAATCGATCGTCTTCTCGGTTTTCGAGCGAAAGACAATCCTCAGTTTCTGTCCCTATCGCGCGCTGCCGCCCGATCGCGTCGCGCGCTCCGGCGAGCCTACGGCCTGTCTCTCCCCTTCCCCCCGCCCACCCCTCCCCGTCGGCCCAACGCCGGAGGGGAACGGCGCGAGTGGCGCGCACGACGGAGCGACAGAGACGCACCGACAGTGTGTTTCTTCGCATCTACGTTACAGGTATACGTATATACATATTCCTAATACACATAGCTTTATTCCCGTATGCATGCGAAAACTTAGGCGACTATTATTCGAGCGAAGAGGACGAACCTATCATCCAACGCTGCGGTGATCACGCGAAAGCCTTACTCTTGCCTTGGAAACTTGCCACGCAAAGATAGAAAAGCTCCGGTGCGATGTGCCAAAAAAAAGAACAAGGCGACGGAGGAACGATTGCATTGGGACGAATAGCTGAAACTGCGATTATGCTAAGACCGTTTAATTTCATTCGAAGTCGAGCTTCCCGACCGGTGTAGCGAGGCGTTGTAATTCCCCAGCAGCCGTACAACTGCTGCACAGCACTTTCCAGTCTCCCGAACTAGTCGCGAAGTTTTAGGTTTTTTTTATTTGCTCATACTCGCGAGATACAGAAGACGAACCCGTCGTGACGAGAATTGGGGACGAAAGAGACGTTCGCTCGTGGATCCTCGTGCATCCTGCGACCGAGGCTCGACCGTCGGGTAGAGCGGCGGCTGCGGCTGTGCTGGGTGAATGCCCGTTGGTAAACGGCCCGAGGAGCGGGGCGGCAGGGGGGGGAGATAAGCCCGTGGACATGTAAATAATCACACTTTACTCACAAGTCGGAACGAAGCGTTTCATTCCGTGGCAATCGAATCGTCTCCGGTTAGGCAATAAGGGACATCGTGCGCCGTCGCTAGGCCGAGAGGCGCACAAACTGACGATACGCGGTGTAATACGTAGTAGCGCAGCTTAGCATACTCGCTGTGATCGAAGTCACGTACGCACGCACGACGAGAAAACAACGATCTGCTCGTGCGATCGTAAATGAAATGCGTGTATAATGATTTTTAGATAAACGACGAGAAGAATGGCATGTCGATCGTTAAACTTTTCCTCTCCCGCGAACGACAATGGTTCATCGTCCGTTCGGTATTCGCAGCGCTGTAAACGAGAGTCTGTTCGGCAGCTTAGACAGCGCAGAAACTTGTGGTACTTACAGCGGTGGCACCCATGTTGCAACCGTTGTTCGTACTTGCCACCGAGCCAGAGACGCAACGGAGGAATACCGTCCCGAGTATACTTGCCGGGACGGTATAGTTATAGAAATGCGAAGCGATTCGAGCTTTCTTGAACGAATCTGGGTCACGTATAGCTATCGCGAAACATCGCCGCGCGACAAGAGGTCTGCCGTGCATTAAGCCTGTATATCTGTGAACAATGAGTCGTATACGAAAGCACGTGCGGCTTTACTTATCGTGCCAGAACGGACCGTAGGACCGCGCGCGGCTATAAAAAAATATAATGCGACTGGAAGCCTACTCGAAAAAAAAAACTCCAACATACATAGGTTATCGTACGATCAAATGGTCCTGTTTGTGTCCCGCTGACACGCGGGCGCTTCTCCGATGCTCCCGTGAGATCGTCAAAACGGACGAGTGCGGGACGAGCGTGCGAGGATGAAAACGAACTTTCGTCTCTCCCACGTCGCTAACGTTGTGTGGGCATGCGATATATTTATAGCGTTCGCTGATAGGATATGTTTGGTACTCGGTGAATTCTCGTTGCACTGCTTTGGGCCTATTCTACAAGTTGCGCATGGCTCGGCCGAGTCCCCACTAACCAAACGTCTCCGAACGTTCGCAATAACCCAGTACCCGAGAGGCTCGTTCGTACCGTCCGTGCGACACATCGTGCACGCGAAGGCTTCGAGAGGCGGATGCGCACGTGTGCGTGCAATGCCGTGTAAAGATACGTACGAATAATGCATCGCACGAAAGTAGGATCGAAGGTATAGCGTCGGAAGCTCTTATCGTCGATGGAGAGAATGGCACTTTGACACTTATCGAAAGTGCGAGCCGAGGAGTTACAACTCCTTATGATTCTTCGCAAACTTATCGTCGCGGGAATTTATAGAACTCCGTGACCATCGAATTATTTTGCCTCGTCTTGGGAGCTGTAAAACGGCTCCCATCCAGTTGTTATTCCAGTGTGCAAAACGAATTCGCTATAACGTCATATACCTACGACGGTGTATTATGGGTTTCAACAGAGTCGGGCTACGTTGGGTCGTGTTTATGGATGTACGTGTGAGTGTGTGTGCACTAGGCATACGGTATCGTAGGGTACGCTGCCAAAGGGAGAGGGTTTCAATGCGAGGCAGTAACCACGGAAGAAAGAGACGGAGTGAAAAAAAAAGACTTTCCACCCCACCATGGTTTGCTTTGCCCCCACCAAACGACGGCGTACTGCGCTCTGCTATCGTACGGAATCACGGACAAATCAAACATGGCGATTCAGTCGCTGTTTACGGTGGTGGCATACGGACCTCAGTCTCCGCGCGGAAACTATCAGTGGACGAGTTTATAGTTATTAACTGGAATGAGTATTTGTGCCATCGCGGATAGAACGATTTTGTTTAACATAACGAATATGGACGATCGGGGAGGCGATACGATGATCGAATTGACGCCGAGCGGCGATAATGAGGTACGCGAAGCGAAGGGCGTAAAGGCGGTTCCGACGCCTCCGGCGGCTTCGCCAATGGTGCTGACTTCGGCGCTCGGTGCGCAGCCTGACGGAGAAGGAGCTCGTTGCAGAAGCAGGCCTGGCAACACTGCTACGACAAAAGATGTAAGACCACCACGGAGATCTTTTTAATTTAAAAAAACTGATAGGCGTTGCGCTAAGAGATGAAGAGCCGGGGATTCGATATGTTGAGGTTTTTTCGTTCTTCTTGGGACGCGGAAGTTTTGCATTGCTCGGGGCGAGAAATACGATTATATACGATAAATGGGAAAGCTCGGGAAAGACAATTGTTTTGCAACTAGAGATTTTCTTACTGTGTTTTCTCCATCACCCGTGGCAACAGTGCATCCAGGGATCTATCGATCAATCATATTCAATTATATTTTTTTGACAAATTGTTTGTCTTCAATTAATTACATGTTTTTTTTGTCGGGCAGACTTTGGTAGAAATATAGCGAAATAAATAGGTGATACAGTGGAACGGCGGAATTTAAATCGTATTTCTGCAACAGAGGTTCCCTGAAAATTCCCTCAAAATAGGGGTTTTTTGACATTGCTGATTCCCATTCTGGGCTCGGGAAATTGACTTTTTTAAAAAAAGCGATCAACTATAATAAGGGCGCAAAAAAAAATCTCGTCTACCAGTTTTTAGAGTCACGAATTTTCAAATCGAAAAACTCGACCGGTAAAATTATTCAATAATAATAATTATATCTAAAAAAAATCGATGTTGCCAATGTTAGTATTGATTTTTTTTTAATCCAAATATCTGATTTTTTTTACGATTTTGCAAGTAAATTTCAATCATTTTGCAAGTAAATTTCAACAATTTTGCAAGTAAATTTTAACGCTTTTGCAAATAAATTTTAACAATTTTGCAACTAAATTTTCACAACTTTGCAACTAAATTTTCACAATTTCTCATAACGCCGAACATAACAATGAACATTAAAAATGTTTGCAGTGTCTCCGATCTATGCACGAGCGTTCCGGAAAATTGGGAAGCGGCAGCGGCAGCGGTGACCAGGAGATTGGTCATGCGGAGGACGGAGCGGATCACGCGGCGAAGAAACGTAAGACCCGAAGGGGAAAGCCGAAGCATCGAAAGTTGAAGCCCTATTCAAAGCAGCAGATGTCCTACGAGCAGAGACTTCGTTGCCGAACGATCGGTAGACTGACGAAGAAGGGAGGTCAGCCACCGGCGCCCTACAACACGACACAGTTTCTCATGGAGGATCACAGCGATCTGCCGGATCTGGAGCAAAAGTTAGCGGATGCGATAACGTCGGAGGTGCCGCCGTCGTTCCAGAAGCCTCTGGCGCCTCCGCGAACGCGGGACTCGAGCTTCAGCATCGATTCGGACGAGGATTATTTCTACTCGTCGCCGGAGGACGAGGAGGAGTTTCTGACGAAGGAATTCTCGAGCGCTTACGAGGACCTTCACGCCGAAAGACTGAGCACAATGTCGAAATCGGAGCTAATACAGGAGTACGTGCAGCTCGAGGCGAAGCTCGATCTCATGACGAAGCGACTGCGGAGCAAGAACATTCAGCAACTCGAGGAACGCGAGACCGAAAGCAAGAACGGCTCGGCATCGAGCGCGAGCACCGACGCCGAGATCGCGAAGAAGCTCAAGCTCTGCCAGCAGAGAATAGACGACCTCATACAGCAGAACGAGCAGCTGAGACGGGACAACGAGGCTCTGAGAGCGAAGAATTGCGCGAGTCCCGTCTCGAGCGTCGACAGCGAGAGCGACAGCGACAGCACCAGCAACGGAAACCGTAGCTCGTGCGGTTGCTCGGGCGGCAGCGCCGGATCCCCGACGACCGGAAAGCCCTACGGCGCGCGGCGGGAGAAGACGGAGCGCCGGAGAAGCAAGAGGGTCTCGAGCGTCGACAGCGACGCCGACAGCACGAGCAGCACCGGCAGCAGCCAGAGCTCGAGTTTTCAATCCAACGAAAATCCAAAAAATCACACGAACGATCTCGCAAACGGAAACTCGACGAATCACGAGATCGGCGGTCTTCCCACTTAGACGTCCCACTCGATCGCCGATAGATAACTACGCATGAAGATTTCTCGCGCAAACCACAAAGGGGATGCGAGGTCGCATTTACCCGGAATGCCCATCGGAACGAAAAAAAAAGAGGACACCGAGGATATTTTTCTTCCTATTTCGTCAGTCATTTGTTACTCCGGACGCCGCTTGCAGCCGTAGTTGTCCCTTTGCTTCACTCGTCGGAAAAAAAATGATAACCGAGAGTGAAAAAACAAACGACACCACAGAATACCAATAAGTATACATATTAATTGCACAAAGTCGAGTCCGCGGACCATCAACTAACGCCCGCCTATTCACGAACGATAAAACGAATAATGAGATACAAAAATCGGGGAAAAATTGTTGTAAATATAACGAGCGCATTCAAATCAAGTATTAACTCGATAACCAATTCGGGATATTTACGATATTAAATTTAAGAGAAAACGTTGTACAATATTGTATAGAGTTAGAGGATAAGCATAGCTGTTAGTTTATGGTCTGAATATATTTCGCGATCGTTCGCAGGCAATATTCGAACCTTCTCGTTTATCATTGGCTCCGTTATAGCTGAGTATACTAAATTACTTTACCGCCCGGTTTCCAATTCCCGCCCCCCGGCGATTTTTTTTTAGACTCAGCAATCGACGAGGTAAAGAGAAAAAGAAATGAAAAACTGTCCTTTCTATCGCAACATCCATCTCATGTACTGTTACACACAAGCTGCGCGAGGCCCGCTGCGTCGGCCGCGGGAAATCGAGGAAACACAAAATTGTATATCGCGATTGCCCTTACAGAAGTTTGATGCTAACTGTGATATGCGAAACATTGTCGTGCAACGTAAATGATGGTTCCATTTTTTTCCGTTAATTATTTCGAGCGTCGACGCTTACGAAAATTTAAGATAGAAGACAAAAGGTTGAAGTAGATGAACAAAAATATTAAAGTACGAAGATAAAAAAAAATTAAATTATGAAGAAAAAAAAATGAAAATATGAAGAAAAAAAAAACTAAGCACGGACACCTTTTGATGTTCGGTGTATTGCGATCTGAGAAGCAGACGAGGAGGCTCGCATCTCCCCTCTCCTGGCTTAATCCTTGTATTATGTCATTATTTCAATGGTTCCATTACGATGCCCAAATAATGTATGATATCATGTGCCCTCATTATGATTATAGAATTTTTTCCAATCAGCTGCAACACTTAGTATATACCTGTCTTATTTCACCTATCCACGGAGCGAAGATTTTTACCGACATTCAAAAATGCACTCATTTTGTACTGCGTGCAAAATGCACTGCTTGCGACTTTGATGCAATTTAACAGTCACAAATGAAACACACGGGTATTACATTTTGCCCCGCGTGGACAAACCAATCAAGTTCGAGACTTTTTTTAAGCCCAAGTAGGCTTGATCTTCCATTTCGAAATCGCTGAGTTAACTTTGTTGTGACAGAAAATTCAAAAAAAAAAATTAATCTATTAATACTGATAGATTCTCGTTTCGTTTAACTTTAAAGTTTTAATGGAGCAATTTTCATTTTCTCAAATCGGCAGTTATTTTCTTCCGAACACATTCCATTTTGGAATCAAAGATTCTGATGTTTTGTTGTGTTCGTTTAATAGGCGGTGAAAGTTATGACGATGGATATAGCCGTAATTTTTTTTAGGAGTCCGTAATTTGTTCTTTCCATTATGAAACTCTGACCATAATCAAGAAAAAGTTAACTCTATGACGTCGTAATGGTTACCCCCTACCTCCCCACTACGTGCATTGACTAGCTCCCGGCCTATCAAGGTGATTTGTGTATGGTTTCTCAAAGTCAAAGGTTCTAAAGTTACTAAACCTTTATATCGAGTTATACAAAAAATAATCGTTACGGTCTGTATCGAGTATTGCTTTATATTCGTTAGAAATTACTTCGGGTTCTTCATTTCAGCTTATGCGAATAGCGACAAATTTATGAGCTACGCCGGTACAACCTGCAACGAAATATTCTTTGTAACTCTATAAAATAGTAATGAATTGTGGCCGTTTATGTAAGGCGTGATGTTGTATAATTCGCTATCGTCTCCGTTACTCAAAATTCTTTTTGAACTTCGACACGCACGTACGACGTATTTTGCATGCAATATTAATTCTCACGTCGATTTCCTATAACTGCCGGTTCGCTTGAATCCATCTGTAGAGAAAGGGTGGAACGCGTAGTTCTCCTATCCGCCACACATTCCCTGCTGTGGCGCTGTGTCGTAACGAACGTTCGATATCGTTTCTCCTCTCTCTCGCCGCAGTCGTTGCTCGCGACGTAACGCGTTTTTCGGTCCTTTCCGAAACTAGTTTTCGCGTGTACGGTTCTTCGCCGTTCCGATACGATTCGTAATCGAATTTCATCGGTGTCGTTAAAGTATTTAATACTTAACAAAGTGCAACAATGCCACCCAAATTCGATCCTACCGAAATCAAGAAAGGTATTTTTTGCACTCGTTCGCCGATAATACGAGGAAATTAGAAAATATTTTCCACACGCTTTTTCACCTAACCTCTCGAATTTGTGATTGCAGTGTACTTGAGGTGTGTCGGAGGTGAAGTTGGAGCTACTTCTTCGCTTGCCCCGAAAATTGGTCCCCTTGGTCTGGTCAGTAAACCCAATATTTCTATAATATACGTCACAAATATTTTTTTCGATATTATAAAAAAAAAATAACAGTCCGATTTCACCGGAAGTGAACCTCACTGTCAAGTTGTCGCAACTGCTGTGTCGATGTGTCGGAAATCAAATTCGAGGCTTAAAAAATATATAATTGAAGAATTTGGAGCACTTGACACAAGTCAACTGAGTGTTACATTTTTACAGTCGTTTATACAAACTACATCAAAATTAATATTTTTGCAAATCCATAGCAATCAGTGCTCTTCTAGGTTCCGTACTCACTATAATCGGTAGATGCGTACAAATTAAACGACTTTAAAATTGTGTCCAGGGGTCCTTGAAGTCTGGGAATGTCCTTAAATGTTCTTGATGTTTTTATTTCCCCGCAAATTTGAGCTTGTTTCAAAATGTATACTACTAGTGACCATCCTAAAAAAAACTCAGTTTCACTGAGATACATATATACTTCTGTGCATAGTGAGCAGTTTTTTTTCCGAACTGATTCGAACTCAAACAAAAACGGTTATCAAACTAAATGTTATTCCGCAGATCGCACGTGATATGCGTTTTTTTCATTTTGTTATAAATGTCTCAATACAACCTGGACATGGCCTGAAATTCGGACACCATATTTACTGTAGCACTCATTTGACTAGAGTGAAGTGCACAAACTTCCTTAAGTACGTGACACGTCCAAGAGAAGGTTGTACATGTTTTGTCAACGTAAAAAAAACTAAAAATATGTTCAATTTGGATGAATCCTTGAAAAAGAAAATGAAACCTGTTACAGTCCCCCAAAAAAGTGGGTGATGACATCGCCAAGGCCACCAGTGACTGGAAGGGTCTGAAAATCACCGTCCAGCTGACCATTCAGAACAGACAAGCGACGATCACCGTCGTACCGTCGGCGGCGTCGCTGGTCATCAAGGCCCTGAAAGAGCCTCCCAGGGACCGCAAGAAGCAGAAGAACATTAAGCACAGCGGAAATCTGTCGTTCGATGAGGTGACGGCGATAGCGCGCGCCATGAGGCCGAGATCCATGTCGCGTCAGCTGAGCGGTACCGTCAAGGAGATCCTCGGTACCTGCCAGTCGGTCGGCTGCACCATCGAAGGCAGACCGCCGCACGACCTCATCGACGAAATCAACGCCGGCGAGCTCGAAGTCCCAGAGGAGTAAATGCAATGGTGGGTATAGAGCCCTCTGCTAACTCTTTTCGTACTCCGTATTGTAAAGAAGTATTTGTACGAAACTCGAAAGATCGGTAGATTATTCATTTGTATCGATTTTATACATTTTATACATTTGATCAATTTTATAAATTTTGGCAATTTTGTAAATTTTATACATTTGATCAATTTTATAAATTTTGGCAATTTTGTAAATTTTGTCCATTTGATCAATTTTGGCAATTTTATAAACTTTGTCCATTTGATTAATTTTGGCAATTTTATAAACTTTGTCCATTTGATTAATTTTGGCAATTTTATAAATTTTGTCCATTTGATTAATTTGATCAATTTTGTCAATGATGCTCGATTGGAACTATCGGCGTAAATTACCGAAAAGTGTAAGCTTTGGGCTCTTGGTAGGGGTTGGCATCCCATCCACCTGCTCAGTCTCGTCCATCGTCCCGAAAACGGACATGGACGGACGGTCAGGCATTATCGCCATTGGGGAGAAAACCCCAATAAAAAATCAATTTTGTCCCCCCACGATTCATCGTTTCCCCGCGACTCTGATCAATTGAATTACAATGCTAAATAGTTCGAACCTGTTGTTTCAGATATTACAAATGGGGACTGGAAATAAAGAAAATTTTATTACAATGTATTTAAAATCTCGCAGAAATAATTGTAACTCCCTTCCCCATCCCGCTCAAGTCGTGTCGTTGTAGAACGAATGGTTCCGACGCTTAAATTTTTTACAATTCGGCCCGATCGTTTCGCCGTCCTTGCTCACCGCAGTTTCTCCGGTGGTTGTTAATTCCGTAATTTTGTCGTCCGCTTCCTTGTCGTCCATAGTTAGCTCGTCAGATTTTTCCGTCATCGAACTATCGATCGTAAAAATTTCGGGCGCAGCGCCTAGCGGCGATGTTCGGTAACTCGCGTCGTCCGGAGAATCCTCGTCCAGCGTCGAACTCATTACATTATCGTCGTCGAACGTGAACGAGGCGTTCCTCGAATCCGTCGACCTGTCCGCCGCAGAGTTATTCAACGAATTGTCCTTCGTGTTCGTCATTATTTGTAACAACGCCGAAGGATCGTCGATGCCGAGTTTGTCGCAGAAACTCGTGGTTTGAGGATTTACGGACAAGCGCGCTGGCTCGATCGGCCCTCGCGGCGCGTCCGGATTGTACGGTTCCGAAGTCTGCGCGAAATTCGCCGGAATTTCGAGGTCGTTCCCGAACTTCTTGGACACGCTCTCTTTCTCCGCCTCGGTCGGTGTGTACTCAGATCGGGCGTCGCCGCCCTTGCCCGGCATGTAGTGTCTTCCGCTCTTCACGCTCAGCAAGTGATTCGTCAGGTACAGAATCGTCAACCATTCCAGATCGTACGAGATTCTTATCGGTGACTTTTCGTCGTGCGGTATTTCGAGGATCTGCAAGAACTTTCGTTTCGGCAGACACTTGTCCAGGGCGAGAAACTTCGTGACTTTCGGAGAACCCTCCTCGTTCGGGACCAGAGCGGCGAATTTGCAATGTAGATGCGCCGAGAACCAGTACGTCGGGCAATGGCGAAGCAACAGATCCATGCAGGGCGGACTGCCGAGCGCGTTTGCCTCAATGTCATCTCTGAAATGTAGGAAACAAAAAATGAATTATTAACATTTTAATGAAATACGAAGTTAAGGAAAAGTAATACCGACTTGAAAAATGGTTTCATTCTGAGCAACGCTTGCTCGTCTCCGTATTGTGTTATCCCCCCTGGCCAGTCGTGAGATAAGAAAATATCGACGTTTCCACTGATCTGAAAGCAACAATTTTGTTAAAAAATAATTAACTTTGCGTTATTGTACGGACCGAAAAACGGACACGTTCGTTCGGGAACGAAACGGACCATAAAAACGGTAAAATGGACCGTACGTTTGGATTGGTCCTTTCTCGGTTGTGGGAACCGAAAACGGACCAAAGCAAATTTTGCGAAAAAAACGTTCGGTCCGTTTTCGGTTTCCGCAACAGAAAAAAACCAAATGCCAACAAAAAATTTGCAGTCCGTTTTATCGTTTTTTACGGTCCGTTTTGTTCCCCAACGGTCGTGTCCGTTTTTCGGTTCGTTTGCGGTCTATCAACTTGCTAGGGCGGTACAGTCCGTTTACAAACAAAAAGTGTTTGTAAACGTTCTAAAGGAGACACTTTTGCGAACTGAGGTGGATCTAGATTAAAGAGTTCCTACTTTATGTAAAAAAAAATGTACAGGAATGGAATTACGCCAAATTAACGCAGGTTATGCCTGTAAATCACGGGCCTATGTTTATGCAATTTTTATGAAGTAAAAAATGTAATTCCTGTCTGATTTTGGCGAGCGACAACTTATTTTGTTTGTTGAGATATGTTTTACAAATTCACGAGTAATTTGTTTCGATAAGATTCTCAATCACAAGAAAAGTTTAATTTAGAAAAGTGTGCTTTTTATCATAAACAAGTCACTCCACTTTGTATATATCATATTTCAGGGTATTTTGGATCGCTGAATTCGAATCTCAACTCAACAATTTGGTGGATACCAAGTTTCAAGTGAAGATGTAATGAAAAATGCATCAAAGGGTTAAAATGTAGTTGTTTTTTGTTGTACCTGATTGAGCCTAAATACTTCCAAGTTTCTGATATGGTAGACACTGCGAATAGTGGAGTTGTTATAGGGTACAGTTTCGTGATGGCCCTGCATCCAATCGTGACTTTTGTATATCCCAGAGATTCCCGCTATTCTTACTCCGGCTATAGAAATAACACTGGCATATCCCAGGTAATAAATATTGGGTGCCACCCATCCGCCGTAAGGTAGCTCTTGAAGGTAATTGGATGCCTCATGATTCCCTCCAATAAAAATAGTCAATACTGGAGCGACCTTTTCGCCTGAGTAATATCTGCAATTAATTTTTATAATTATTCTTGCCTAAACTAGTGTTTTTTAAATTTTTTTAAAGAAAAACCAAACAACTTTCGTCGCGTCGCTTTTCAATTGCGTTAAAACAACAATGGGAATGTTTGTTTTTTTCACGTGACGTACAGCACGGAGATTACGAAAGGTTTCGTTTACAAACTTACTTGTAAAAGGAACACATGTCTTTGTACTTATCGGGTACCGCCATACACGACAGATCGGTGAGATTTCGCGTCGATTGAAAGTCCCCGCAACATATCAACAGATCGATTTTTTTTCCATCGGACTTTTCGACTTCCTGCAGGGACTCGTATATTATTTCGAGCTCGCCGTGGGCGCAACCTTCAACGGCGATTCTCATTGTTGCAGTTGATTTATCGTTTCAACAACAATGTGTATAAGAATAATATATATTTTTTATGTTCAGCATCGGTTTTACGTAACCGATTACTTTATTGATTGTCCCGGTGAAACGACCGGCTACTTTTGAATCAGAACGTAACCAGAGTTAACCTACAAAACGGGCCAAAGACAGCAGTCGAATCCTACATTAGGGTTGGTTCACAACGAGAACGTTGACAAATTTCCCGACCATCGAAATGGCTCGGCCGACAATACAGTCCATCTTGGAATCATTTGCAACCGTTCTACTTTCGCTCATAAGGTAAGAATAATCGTATGTGTCGGCAGAACGACGTGTTTCGTCCTAAAACATTGTGTTTTAAGGAGGTTGGAGCGAGTGTTGTTCATTCCGCCTAAATTCGAGAAATTCGGGCAAGAATTGTAAACACTTCCCAATGTTATAAAAATCTGAAAAAATGCGTACTTGTTATAGGCATTGAAAAGACTAATTTTACATAATAATAATTTCAAAATGTTATCAACAAATTGTTGAAAAAAAAATTGTTCATTAAAATATGTGGTAACTCAACTTTTGTTTTTTATGAAAATGATTCGTTCACTTTTCGGAATACCTATGAATTTTTTCAGTTTTTTATCTTTACCCAGTTAGATTTTTGTGCCGTCAATGCCCAAAATAACGGCACGGTAGATGCACAGTGTCGGTTAGCATCGGCACGGCGTGGCAGCAGATCCCCATCATGTGCGACGTCATTAAACAGCGACGTGCTGGCACGAAGTACTGACACGCAGTGGTGCCACTGTACAGTCAAGATACTGGCACGTCGCCGATTGAAAATCCGGCACAATGCAGGTCC
>JAPYZD010002780.1:0-24305 GCA_030522725.1 Ichneumoninae sp. B BG-2022a
GTCAAAAAAAAAAAACACGACATGACGGGCAAAATCTTTACGGTCTCACGCACGCAAGACGACAGAACACCGGAAGTTAGGGCCCTTCGAGTCCCTTTCGAATAACAATGGAAAAAAACCAAAATAAACTCGATAGATAATTCACAGCGATGGAAAAATTGAAAAAAAAAAATTAAATAAATATTTATATATTTGAAGATTGTCCGCGGTCAAAGTTACTCGAAGGGTCCGAAAAGCCCGGTGGACAGACAGACGGACACAACACAAGCGACGATCAGTAGAGAGAAAATACGACCTAAGTAATTAATATTTAAGTATATGTAGAGGTATATATATATAGTATATAAGTAAAAAATGTTAGTGTATAAAAAAGGTATATACATATATAGTACGAGAGAGAAAGAGAGAGAGAGATAGAAAAAATTGTGATAAAAGGGGGACATCTAGTAACAGCATATAAACACACATGTACGTGACTGTATGTGTTTACATGAAAAAATGCACGGGGGGGTCGGGTGGTTGTGATGTGCGTGGTACAAAAATTCGCCACTTGTGTGTATGGGCATGACGATGATATACATGTACACATACGCACATCAAAGTCACAATTATCGTTAAGTATAATATAATATATAATGAGACACGTTATAAGAAATATACAGTTAGAGACGTCACTATAATTATAATGATGACGAGAGTATAAAAAAAAAGAGTTGTGTAGAAGGCGGTAAATATCGATATATCGGTACACGTAGAACAAGTACGTGAAATAACTGGCAGTATGCAGGGGGCGGGTTTGTAACAGTTTGTGATAATAACAAACACGTATAGATATATATATTATAATTATTATGAAAGATATAAAAAATTGTATGTGAAAATAGTAGCTAAAAAATGTGGAGGGAGTTTGTGAAAAGGTTTTTCGAGGGTGTCTGGGGTGGGTCCGATTGTTGGGATGTAAATGTGGTATATAGCGAAGAATAAATAGAATATATATTTTTTTAATATAAATATTATATGTAAATAGAAAATGGAAATATTGATATATAGAGTATATATATATATAGAGAGATAGATAGATAGATAGAGAGAGGATAGAAGAAATAGATAGAAAAAAGATAGACGCGCGTGTCGGGGCTAACGTACCCAGTCGTGCTGCAAGCCCGTTGAGGACGTCTCTTGTAAAACTCCACTTCGTCCACCGTCCATACGGCCCCTTTCACGTTTTCG
Source organism: Ichneumoninae sp. B BG-2022a (assembly GCA_030522725.1). Lineage (NCBI taxonomy): Eukaryota > Metazoa > Arthropoda > Insecta > Hymenoptera > Ichneumonidae > Ichneumoninae sp. B BG-2022a. Next base: position 1,231 of record JAPYZD010002780.1, read on the forward strand.
ACTCGCATGAAACATTTGTGGAGAGACAGGTTGTGTCGCACTGCGTTCTATACAAAATAATACACAGACTAAATAAGCAACGCAAAAACGAACGAAGCCAACTCAATTCACGACTCGACGCTCGGGCTGTTAGTAGTTGTGAATTGTATTTTTTTTCTCTTTGATTTTTTTTTTTTTTTGATGATTGATGAATTATGACGCCGACGATGATGACGGGTGATGATGTCGGTGACGGCGAGTCGTGCGAACGATAATTCGTAATGAGACAAAAAATATGAGGTGTGTAGCGGCAAAGGTCGGCTGTCGGTGCGTGTCGGTCGAGACTGTTTGGGAAAGGGTTGTTTGTCAATCGGTGTGGCAATGAGTCGGAAGGCTCGGTGATGGTGATTTTCGGTATGTATAGTATGTAATCTACCAAACTATAGTTAATCGATGTAATGGAAATCATAATGAAGAGCATGTCGCGTTAAAGTGGTAATTAGTTGGTTTTTTTAACAGTCTCACTGCTACACAAGTAAATTGCGTCATTGTGATAGATATTTTTTAAGTTATATGTCCGCGCAACAAAAAAGATGTGTATAATTTTTTGGCAATGTTTTGTTTGCACTAACGATAGCAAATTTTATTGTAACCGGGGCGAAATTTGTTGGTAGCAACGAGCCCGTTAAAACACAAACAATAATGAAGAAAACATTCGTATATTCGTGTTTAACTTAAGGTCTTGAAATTATACTAAAAAAATAATTTAAAAAAAGAAAAAAAAATAAGTAGAACAATTAATCGAAAGATAGAGAGACAGAGACACGGTATGTGGCATTCCTATATCTGTTAATGCAGAGCTAGGTATCTAAATCTAGGGAAAACAACAACAATGATTCATGCCGCAGGGCTGAGAACAAAATCAGGATCCGAGTTGTCGATTGCCAGCAGCGCCTCTCCGTGTATCTCCCGGCCGCTCCTCGCCTCCTTCGACGTGATAAACCTGCTGTGTAATTTGCCCTGCCGGATTCTCTGTAGAATCTTATTGGATTTCTGTTTTTTTTCGTTTCGTTTTGTTTGTCTCTTTAGTTTTCCTTATTTCTTTTTTTCGCTTTTTTTTGTAAACACAGAACCATGCGAGGCGAAGCTTTATGGCAAACGTCGATTACTCACACACACACTCGCACACACCCACGCAAACGCGCCCGCATTCTTGCCAAAAGTCGATCAATTCTATGTTTGATGCCGCAAAGCGATTCCCTTCCGGTATCCCAATTTTAGCATTAATTTTTTTTCTCTTTCAATTAAATTTACGCGTTTTTGCTCAGTTTTTATTTAACACCGGAAAAGTACCGCAAAGCACTCTAAAATCGTTCTACTCTTTCGACCCCCCCACATTAAATTAAATAACTCTGCTACTATCAACGGAATTTGGACATCAACGAATGAAACATAGTCGAATAATTATTTTTATAAAAATTCCAACAACAGATCGGTTTTAGAACTCACGTTGAAACTGTCCAATGTCTTAAACTGTCTCCGTCTTACGGACAGAACTTAATTTTCGAAGACCGCGATAGACTGAATTATAAAAAATAATAAATAATTATTCGAACATTGCTTATTCGTTATTTTACTTCTTGTCCGTCAATTTCGAACGAAAAATTGCCCAACTCGCTTTGCGACGAGCCGTCGCGCAGGTCAGCCTGGCGACGATTATCGAAGTATGTTCAAAACGCGTCACAGAAATCCTCGTAAAATTGTTTTCCTCTAAAGTTATTTCTGACTTCAGGACGGTTAAAAAAAATTTCAATCGTAGACGATGACGACAGTTTTTATCGCGAGGCTCGCGACTACGATTTTTATTCGACTCGCGAAATCGGTATTTCGACGCGTCTTTTTTTTAAGTTTATTTGTACGATGATCGTTTTCTTCTTTGCTGAAAGAAAACTTACGTGTCTATATTTCTCATTTTACTGTGATTATGAGTTATACCTTCCACGTTGCGGCGTTCCGCCGGAAGTAGCAGAAGGTGTTTTGGAACCAGTTGTAAATTTCGTTGAGTGTCAGCTGCTTGTCGGGTGATTCGATGATCGACTGAAAAATCAAAGCGGTTTTTGATGAAACGACATTTTAACGAGGACAAGAAAAAGAAGACGTCCCAAGTTCCACTCATACGACGTATTCGATCGACAAGCTCTCGAACGTCCCTTAGAAAACAGTGACCGACCTGTCGTATTAACGAGGCGTACGTGAACGGTGGTCTGACGTCGGCGTTCTTGTAAAACTCTCGATTCCGTTGAATTTCTATGGAAGAGAACAGTGAATCGTTATTTTTGCGGTTCGCAGAGAAGAGGCAAAAAAATGAAAAATTAAAAGAAAATCAATCGATGATCAGCGCAAAACGTACTGCGTTCACTTCCACGCTCAAGTGCTCGAGCGAATTACAGTGGAAGGAAAAATTGACGTTCGGATCAAATGAACAAGCAACATTTTTATGGCTGTCAGTAGAGCAGGACAGTCCGGAAGGGATTGGTTCATTGCATGCCGGATCCGGAAAGGAAGAGATTGGATGATCGGGGATTGCGGAAGAATCGATGAATGGGAAGTTTTGGTCGGCATGCAAGGAACCGGTGACACTTCCGGTAAACTTCACCAATCGATAGTATGTTGACAGTACCTTGTTGGACGTCAAGGCCAGCGCGCTCCAGCATGTAGGGCAGCCCTACACGGTGGGGAGGGCAGGCAGCACAAGAAACGAAGAAACAAGAGAGGCATCGGTAAGAGAAAAAAGAGACGGTCGTTTGGGTTTGATAGATAAGATAGCCGGGAAGTCGACGGTGCGAACGATTTTTTGCTTATATTATTCTTGCGTCAAGGCAAAGACGAACTAAGCTTGGATTGAGATCGTGCAACGGCTTGTCTTCGCGAGTAGGAAAGGTACCAATGCTCGGACGATTAAGAGCATCCCCAGATTCGAGCAGTTATTAATTGGCAAAGAACACATTTTTTTGTAAAAATTAGTGAAACCAATTTCAAGCTTATTTCTAGTTTCCAAAACACATCAACGAATTATAAAAAACACATATTTTAATTACGGAGGGAAATAGCGTGGCAAATAACGACACCGTATGTCCCGATGTTTCGGGCAATCATAGATTTCGAGAATTTTGATGTACGAACTCAACTAGTTCATATCAACTAAAAGAATTTCTTTGCCATTTATTAATTAAGTCAACGACAAAATTTATATTTATGAGAAAGAATATTGAAGACAAGTTCCGTAGAAAGTTAGCTAAGCCAACTTCTTCAAACTGCCCGGTTATTGGGTCGCGTATGTAGCAACGCTTACACCAATTTCCGGACACTATATAGTCGGTTTTTTAACAAAATGCACCAATAGAAAATAATTTAAGCTTAACCCTTCTATAACTTTTTCCTATGTATGAAGTAATCTTTGTAGATACGATTACAAGTGTCAAATTGGATTTCTAATCCTTTAGTTCGTAATAAATCAAATCTGCATAGGAGTCTCCGACGACTGGGACGCGTCCGACCATTTGTACCGTTTACCTTACAGGATGATCGATGGTCTGAATTTCATGGAAATTCATCCCGGTAAGAAATCGCACCGCGGAAGGTTAATTTTAGTTAATACGAGCTTTGGGCCACGATTCTACCGCTTTAGTAAGTGAGGCTCTCGAATGATCTTAGCGAAAAAAATCTATGGAGGAAAGTGCGCAGTAGATCTTACCTCCGGCCAACGAGTGCGACGACTTGTCGCTGATCCTTCTTCGTATGGGTCCGGCCATACTGGGTATGCTGGGCATGCCGGACATACTGCCGGGCATGTTGGGCATTTGCGGAATGCCTGGCATGTTCGACATGTTAGGCATCGTTGGCATCTGCGGAACACCGGCCGACGGCGGCAATTGACCGCCTCCCGGTGACCTCACAGCCGAGACCAGGGCTGACATAGAAACGGGGGACACTTGGGAGACACCGAAGTTCGGCGGTGGCTGGCTCATCATTCCTGAGGCCAGACTCAGCTTCGGTAAACTCGAGCCCGTCTGTAGATCCCAAAAAACAAAATTTCACGAAAATTAAAATTAGGTCAAATACTCGTTAGCAGAGATTGTTACCATACATTCATGTAATCACCAAGACATTTGTTAAACACTTGAAAGATCGATAACCAATGTAACATGTTGCTAATAAATATGCATTACTGCTACTCAAAATTACATCCAATGGCTTGAATCATCCTCGCGATCGGTCGGGGCTGTTGATAATTTTTTTCCGTAGATCGGAAACTGTAAATCGCAATTGCACCTTGAAACATCCATTTTTATATTATTATTAATTCTTCTAACTTCGGACCCTTTTTTGTTAATTCATCGAAACGGTTGCCTGCATGCACAAAACAATTTAAAGGCAGTTTCGGGATAGCTATTTCTTATTTTGCCCAGATCGATGAATATAACTCGCGATTGTACCATAAAAAATCAATTTTTCAATTCTCTAAATTCCGGCCCCTGGTTTATTTTTAATCATCGAAAAGGTCGACTGTCTGCGTTACGTTACCGCGGTAGACGGCGCCGCGGCACTGTCGTCTTCCCCGAGAAAAAAAGTTAGATCCCCGGAAACAACGCGATAATTATTCCCTCCTGGAAGACAGAGTTTCCTCCGATTCTTTCTTTCACTTTGGCGAGTTTCGGCGAGAAAAGGACCGGCGCTAGGGAGGATATCGCCGGGCTGTTGGTAATGCGATATTGGTATTCTCCGACTGCGCAACTTGTTAGGGGTTTTAATTAAGGCGATATAAATCGCGCGAAGGACCAGCGCCCGCGCGCGCGCAGGAATGGTTCCGCGATGAATTATTAATTACAACTTGGTGTATAAATTAGCGCGGCTCGGTGGTCCGCGGGCTCGCATCGCCATCGGTATATAGTCGACGGGCGTTAAATCCGAAACTAGCGGGGGCCGCGTTGTTTGCCCGACGTCGGGGTGCGACGCGCACCCGGGGATGATGCTGCGAGCGCGCGTCCTTCTCCGCGGCAACTCCTCGTAAAATTTCAGCGTTAATCGCGAACTGTCGCGCTGCGGTCTTCCGCGCATTTTGCATATAAAATATACGCGACGCTGCGATTTATAGATACGCCGTGTGATAATGCAAAGTTTTGCATCAACCGGGTAATATCTCTCCCAGTTGTTTTCCGCTGTTACGCCGCATGTATTTTTGGCCCGATATCCTGCAATCCGCAAAAGTTGCCCACTCAAAACCATCACTGCAGTAAACTTCTGCGAATTCCCGGCAATTAACGATAGTAATTAAGGAGGTTGGAGCGAGTGGTGTTCATTTTGCCTAAATTCGAGAAATTCAGGCAAGAATTGCAAATACTTACCAATGTTATAAAAATCGGAAAAAATTCATACTTATTATAGGTACTGAAAAGATTCATTTTGCGTAATAATAACTTCAAAATGTTATTAACAAATAAAAAAAAAAAATTGTTCATCAAATATGTAGTAACTCAATTTTTTTTTAATAAAAATGATTCGTTCATTTTTCGGAATATGTATGAATTTTTTCAGATTTTTATAACATTGGGAAGTGATTGCAATTCTTGCCCGAATTTCTCGAATTTAGGCGGAATGAACACCACTCGCTCCAACCTCCTTAAACACGATGGATCTATTCTTGAAAAAAAAAATATATATATATATATAATTGTGTTCGAAAAATGTTTATGTGCTATGTTATGCTTTATTATTATTATTATTCTATTCTATATTATATTATTATATTTAGTTTCTATTATTATATTATTTTGTTTTATTTTGCTGTATTTTATTCTACAGTAGTAGGCAATTGAAGTGGAACATGATTTTTTTCGCCAGTTTTGGCAAAAGGTGGACCCTTTCACGTATACTTTCGCCTAAATAACCTTGTTCCACTTCAATTGCCTACTACTGTATTGTAGTTCATTTGTATTTTTTTGGTCACGACTGGTGTATCTGGGCACGGTGTTCTTAGGGGGCTGCGGCCTCAGAACACGAAATAAATACATCTATCTATCTATGTTAAATATATTTTTAAAAAAGTCTCACCGATGACTCGGATGATTTGGGTGGCTCCGGTGAGGCCATTTGCTTCGCCATGTGAAGATGATGCATCATCGCGGTGAGCCGGTCGCGCTCCTTCTGCAGGTGGATCTCCAGTTGCGAAACAACTTGCATCTGAACTCTCGCCTGCGCCGTCGACTTGTCGTCTAGGGCGTGCTCGGTGTTCAGGTGCCTGAAACATTACTCACGATCAGGATAATTTTCAAACCCAAATTTTTTTTTTCAAAAATAGTACAGGATCAAAACAGTTCAGCGGAAACAGAGGTGTGACAAGACTGTTTAAATTTGGCTTTGATGTCGGTGAATTTCGTTCTCACGGATTGCACAAAGCAACCGTCTCGGTTTCGTACTCTTGTTCGTCGATGCTGTGGGCGAATAAAAGAGAAACTAAGACGTGTTCGTTGGGCTTTGGCTTGTTAAGACCGCGTCGAAGATGCGGCAAAAGCTTCTCGGCGGGCCGGGACGGAAGGGCGGAGAAAAGCGCCGAGCCGGTGACGCCGAGGTGGGATTAGACAGAGCGCCGTAACGATGCGGTCGAATGTCGTGAATATTAATGAGACAAAGGTAATTAGCGTTTTTTTTAACGGCTTGTTTTGGAGGGGAGTGGGAGAGGATGAGAGTTTGGTGGCTCCGAGTTCGCCAGGACGGCTGCGTGATTACTGGGGTTTGCCGAGGTACGGACGAGGAGGGGCGGGAGGGAGCTGGGGTGAGCTTCAGTCGGTGCAGAAGCCGGCGACGAAGGCAAAGGCGAACCGGATGTCAATGGGATACGCTGACGCGAGCGATTCTTCTTCACTTTCTTTCCGTCCAATCTCCCCCACCGAACGAAACGCAGCGACAAAAAAAAAGAACCGCCCGTCGGTCTCGCAATCTTTCTTCTTTATACTCATCGCCCTTTCTTCCGGCCCTCCTCGGCAGCAACGGATTTTATCCGGTTAGCGGAAACTCGGCTCGTTGTAATTAATAAATAATATGCCAGACATCGTGTACAAAGGCCTCGACGACAAGCATGTCATCACGTGGACGATCCCTTTGGGTTTTTTTTTTTTTTGCAGACCCTCGGTGATATTTTTTAACGAGCGTCGTCGATGTAATTTTATTCGGCATACGTCGGTGCAACGTAATTATATTTGCGGTATTTTTTTTTCGTGGGATCGATTGACTTACTTGAGGAATGCTTGATAATCTTCGCAGATGACTTCACAGCCGGGCCACTTGCAGACCCCGTGACCGTAGAGCGGATGTGCCTTGTCGTTGCACGAAACGTCCAGGGGCTTCTCGTCCAACGTCGTCGAGCCGTTAACGTCCAGCCGACGACCCGAAACTATCGAGTTCAGGAGACCTTTGAATTTTCATAAATAAAAAAAAAATTAAATATTACAATAATTTATTTATTTGCTCATTTTTCCGAAATAACAAGGCTTTCTCGAACAACAACACAGCAACGTGCCAATTAACGATCACCTTTTTTTCTATCTAATAAATTTACCGTTTAATCCCGCGGCGGATTTCGGTAGACTCGAGTTCTGCAGGCTTTCGCCTCCTTCCGACGACTCCGACTTCCACGATGGCAAACCATCGTTCGGCTGCATACCTGAAAATAATTTTTAATCTCTGATTGACACCCAAAGTTTCAACAACAACAAAAACTACTCACTCGTATTACTTTTTTCTTTTTTTTTATTATTTTTATATTTTTGCGGAAACAAAGCTCGAGCATTGTCGATGAAAGTTTTCAGAGTCTGTTTCGTGCCAGTCGAAGCTGTCGGCTTTACCTGACGAATGATTGTGGCCCTGAAGCCCGAGGCTCTGCTGCAGCAGATACTGTCTCTGTGTTATCTGCAGTTGTTGAATAAGTTGCTGCTGCTGAAGGGCCAATTGCTGGAGCGTCGCCGACGCTTTCTTCTTGTCGGCCGTCTGCATCAGGTGGGACTGTTGAATGACGTTCACCTGAAGCTGCTCCTGCAGCTGCTGCATGTTCTGCTCGAGCTGCTTCCGGCCCAGCTCCGCGAGCTGGTGCTGATGCTGTTCATGCGAAGAGGAACAAATATTTATTTATTTTTTTTATTCATCACCGGAACTACGTCCAGTGAAAAAGAAATGGTTGTAGGGTAGAGCGGGGCAAAATAGGGCAACGGGGCAAAACAGGGTTTTTGGGTAAAACGTCATTTTCCAATAATCGTTGGATGCCCGAATTCGCCCTATTGGATACATCAAGCTTTTCTGTCCAGTTTTGTCGCCTTGCCCGATCCAAAAATTATTGGAAAATTTAGTTTTGCGGAAAAACCTCGTTTTGCCCCGTTCTCCTCTGCGTTCAAGGGTGTATTTTGTTGGTGTAACAAAAATGTTTGTTTCAATCGACAAATTTTGAATAAATTTGCTTCATTTGTACCAAACAAATAACAGCTTTGAACTTATGTCACCGCGACTTTTGGTTAATCCAACCCATTTTTTTTCTCAGTGTAGCTCCCGTCCACACGGAGAAAAATAGTTCTGTTTCCCTAACAAAATGTAGATCGTTATTAATTTATTGTAGTGGCAGCAAAAATATTTGGCTGCTACAGGAAAATATTTGTTGCCGCAACAAAATATTTTGTTGTCCCTGTGTTAACCAGGTCAATCAGTGATGGTAACAAAATTCTGGGTGTCCCAACATTTTTTTTTCTCCGCGCATATTTTTATTTCTCGACGAAACGACGGGGCCGGGAATCGAACCCTAGTTTAGAGGTGCGCACGCTAACCACTAGACGAACGCATCGGTAAGGGATGAAATGTCTATCAGACCATCCGGCTCGCTTCTCTCGAGACACAAATAGATTCGTCACGAGGCAAAAGTCTCGTCAACAGTTCGGGTCGCGGGAGGGCGGTTGGGCGAAGCAGATGCAAAAGAATAACGCCTGCGTCTCGACGGTGATGAATAAATCACGAGGGTGCCGCGCGGCCTCGAGTAAAGAAGACGAAGAAGAAGGAAAGAGAGGAGAAGAAGGGCAAGAGTCGCGGCTCGCGGGACACTGTCGGAGTTTCGGCCGAAGAAAGAGGGTAGCGTTTTATGGGATACCTCGAAGACAAACAACGAGACACAACGGCTGACGGCGTCGCTTAATTGCCCAACCCACACTACCATCCGAGCCGCCACCCTTAAAACCCCGCGCCCTTCCCTCCATCGCTGGCCGGCCTCCTCTCCTCTCATCTCTTTTCTTCCTCGCCCACGAATTTCGACCCTAGTTTTCTTAGTTTTTTTTGCCCCCCCTCCTCCCCCACCATCGAGCCTCGGGGAATATTTCAAGACGGAGAATTCGAAAGAACGCGGACCGGCAACCGTTTATCACATCAGCATAAATAATAAAGAGAAACGCGAGAATGCCGAGATATACGGGCCTGTTGACGAAGTTAGCGCGGGGACAAACAGCATTTTTTTTGTCTTAACTAAACTAAAGGTTCGCTCTTCTGGGTTTTGGGGGATGATTTTTGGGGACGAAAGAATTTTTTCCCATTTTTCATTAATCGTTTCACTCGCGGATGCGACATTGACGGTGAACATTTGGGAAAGGACGTTTCTTTTATTTATTTCTTTTTATTTAAGGAGGGAGTCTCGCTGCGCGCTGACTTCGCATAAGTTCGACAACAATAAGAAAAAATTGCAAGTACTTCTTGATGGTGTAAAAATGTGAAAAAAATCATGTATACTAAAGGTACTGAGAAGATTAATTTTGCATAATAATAATTTCAAAATGTTATTAACGAATACATCAAAAAATTAATTGGTTAACAAATTACCCGGCAACAAAACTTTTTTAATGAAAATGATTCGTTTATTTCTCTGAATACGTATGCATTTTTTCAGATTCTTAAGTAATCGTTGATTTTTTATTTTTTTTTGTAGAACATAAATCAACGATTACTTAAAAATCTGAAAAAATTCGAACGTATTCAGAAAAATTAACAAATCATTTTCGTAATAAAAAAAAAAATTGGTTGCCGGGTAATTTCTTGCACAATTTTTTTTTCAGTAATTTGTTATGAACATTCTGAAATTATTATTATGCACAAACAATTTTTTCAGTACCTTTTATATGCTAGAATTTTTTCAGATTTTTTTCTCATCGAGAAGTGTTTGTAATCTTTGTCTTTTTTCTCTCGAACTTAGGCGGCGACAGTCATTGTGCTAGTACTATCTTAATATGTTAATATGTTACGTTTATGGAATATGGCAATAAATTGGTAAAACTGCTCCAATTTCAAACACAATTTTTAAAAAATTTCTGTCTTTACCGCCAAACAAAGTTGTGTGTTCAGTCGCGCAATATTATTGTTATTCTTGAGGACAAAAGAAATTTTCGTGAGCGCCGCAAGTGCGTTTCGAGTCGGCGAGCTGGGAAGATAGCTTCCACTGCAATTAGTCTTACGAGTACGGTACACGCGCGATCGCAATAAACCGGACAGCCGGACTATCTAAATATCTGTGGGTACGAGGACCGACCGCTGAATAAATATTGGATGCCCCCGTGAAAATATATACACTATATATACAAGAGGTGGAGATCTCCCTCCAGTCGGCCGTGTCCCTTATCCCACGAGAAGAGCGAGTGGTCTGCGCCTTTGCGGTTCTCGAGTCCACCCCTGAAGCGGCCCATCAGGGTCCAGCGCGCCGAGAACCTTATCGTTTTCCATCCCGTGCTCTCCCGTAAACACCGCACACCGCCGTCCCTCCGCCGATCCCGCATTAAGCGAGCCGCCTCGATCATGATCGGACAGCCTAATACGGGATTTCGCCCTTGCCGAGATAACTCGAAGGATCCTTCAGGATTTTCACGAGCAGCCAAATACCAATGACATCAATCAAAGTCTTTGCTTTCGCGGGCCATACTTCTTATCGCAACAATTTACTGTTCGTACTTTTGCAACAACTCCAATCCCCGCTTCGAACCGTAATCACTCGATCTTCCTGCCTTGCATGTATTTTACAGAATTAAATTATTGTAACGAATACAGAGATGAGGATTGGCCGAGACACGCGATATTAGTGGAGAGCGGGGCAAAATGGCACAGCAGGGCAAAACACAATTTTCCAATAACTTTTTGGATGTTTCCGATGGTGGTCCGTGGGGCAAAACGGGGTTGAAAATCCGGATGTATCGCTGGAAAAAAATGGGCAATCCCAAAATTATTGGAAAATTGATTTTTGCCCTCACTCTCCCCTTTTGCCCCACTGACCCATTTTGCCCAGCTCTCGCCTACGTAGATGACCGGAATGGCTCGGTATGACAAATGACAAACGTACAGATTATCGATTGACCAGAGGACAACAATCTTGATCGGACTTTCAGAGAGAACAGTCGTGTGACAGTTTGTGCCCGAGATATTTAACTGCGATTGTACTAACAATATCCGTCCCACAATCAAATACTCGCTTTATTTATTCCACGCGAACGTAACATTATATTGCGCTTTTTCGTCATAGAAATTTTCGCCAAAAAAGCCGAAAAGCAAAAGTTCGTTTTCTGCTACACTTCGAGTTCAGGAAAGATCCATTTGGGCCGATGATAAATTGGTTGAAATTTAAATCGCTATTAAAAAAAAAAGAAAATTGTTACCCAACGTGTTCCTGACTCCGAGAGGCGAGCGTGTTGCCGCGTCTATGAGAACGACGAAAATCCGGAGGACCTTTTCCCGGGCGCGTTTGAGAGCCCTCCTCTAGCCGGTACTCTGGGGAATTCCGAGGAAGAAGTACCCCACGTGCCATGAGCCTCGAGAGTTGGGGTAGTCGCGGTTGATGCCGTCGCCCGAGTATTGTTATCATAACGATATAGCGAGGGACCGGAGCTGTTTACACAGACCGAGCATCCGCAGTGCCAACCCTCACCGAAAAGCGTATACACTCCCAGAGAAGCCTCGCGGTACTCGTGGGCTTCCTTCCACCCGCCCCTCGCCGGTTCACCGTCCGAACTTCCCACCCCCACAACAGAGTTTTCCGCGGCTTAACTCGCGGCAGTCCGTGAAAATGCTAATCCACGAGGGCCGCTGATTCCGGCACGCATTTTATTGTTCCCTCGCTCGGTCTTTTTTCTCCACTTCTGACAAACTCCGTTACAATAGGCGAGCAAAAAATGTCCCGGTAGGAATACTTCTTCCATCGGACAACGTGACCACTTCGTTGAAATATCAATTACCACAGGGGGCTTTTTTTAATAAAGAATCTGACGAGACTTCGGTGTTTTCCCAACTGAGAGCAACGGCGAGTGGGGAACGCGCGGAGAGTGTTTCCTCGTTATGATTATACTTTTCGTAATTGGAATTACTGATTGGTCCAGGCCGAACGAAAGAAGGGGGGTTGTTGATAAGGGGATCGTTCGGAGACTCCTCCGAGAATCACTTTCGAGACTTCTCTTTGCCCGGTCCACACAACGCGGAGGACGAAGAGAATGAAGCTCGAAGGATGACTGCGTTGCGGGTGAGGAAAAAGTATAACAAGAGCAAAGTGGTCGCAAAAAAATTCAGAGTAACTAAAGTCTGTACTCACGTTTTTCAGAGAGGAAAAATATCCATAGCGTTCGTGGTTCGATCCATGATCGGACGACGACTCCTGCGAGGAAAGAGTGAACGTAAGAAAAAACACCCCTCATAAGCGCCTTTCAGCAAAGCGTGAAACTTGAAGGCATGGAAGTTAGCAACGTTGCTCCAACGAAATTATTGACAGCTATCATGTTTTGCAGAAAGTTGCTTTCCTTGTGAGCTGATACTATCATGCAATGTCATATATTATTATAATAATATAATTATAATTATATATGTATATAATTATATGTAATAATAATAATAATAATATGTAATAGAATATTTTTAAAAAATTGTTTCGGAAAATAAACTATTTGAGAAAAATGACATCTGTCAATGATATCATTGGAGCAACGTTGCTAACCTCCATGTCATGAAACTTGAGTTACCTGATGATGTTGCTGCTGTTGCTGAAGGTACAGCGTGTGCTGCTGCATGAAAGACTGCAGCTGGGTTGGGCTGAGTATGTGTTGCTGCAGTAGCTGTTGCATCTGATGGAGGCCGCTCGCCGGGCTGAGCATCATCTGCGAAGGTGTCTGCGACGGGGGACCCCCAGGTGGTCCTCCCGTCAGTGAACCCTGCGAGGGATTAGGCGGTGAGCCCCTTTGAGGGGCCTGCGGACTCTGGCGAGGACTCGGCTGTGAACCCGGCACTCCACCACCGGAACTCGGTTGCTGCGATTGCTGTGAAATTATCGGTTGCTTTTGCTGGGTCATGGGTGCTGATGTCACTGCGTGCCCAGCGGGACTGAACTTCCCATTGCTTCGATACTCGATCGTGAGCTCCTGTTGCTGTTGCTGTAGATGCAATTGTTGTTGCTGCTGTTGTTGCTGCTGCTGCTGCTGCTGTTGCTGTTGCTGCTGCTGCTGCTGCTGCTGTTGTTGTTGTTGTTGTTGTTGTTGTTGTTGTTGTTGTTGTTGTTGTTGTTGTTGTTGTTGTTGTTGTTGTTGTTGTTGTTGTTGTTGTTGTTGTTGTTGTTGTTGCTGTTGTTGTTGATCGCTATCCGATATACTTCCAGCCCTCTCTCTGCAATGCTGTTGCCTATCCCTATCACGACTCTCCCTCTCCCACGTCGATTCTCTGGCCTGTTGCTGCTTCAGGGCTGCAAACAGTGTGCTTGCCTGAAAAACGCAAAGAAAAAAATAGCCGATTAGTTGATTTATTGATTCGGGCGAATTCATTACTGGAATTGTCCGCAAATAGACTTGTTGCGTTGTGATTAAAATATCTAAAAATTGGTGAATTGTCGAAGCCGATTATCCGGGAAGCAGATTTTTGGATGTCAGCCTTTTCATTCGAGTGAAGCGGTTCGCGGACTTTTTTTTGTTACCACTTGCGAGTAAAGCGGTGGCCAATGTTGATGGAAATTTGATGAATAGACACGGATGGCCGGGATGGGTGAAGAGTTTTAAAAGCTCAATCAAGTAGCAAAACCGCATCAGGGATGTTCGTTGAAGAGGAGACGATGTGGAAGCGGACGCGTGAGCCGCGGAAATCACAACGGTAATAATAGGTCCGTTAATGAATTCCCTTTCGCCAGTTACACAACCCGCCGGGCCTTAAACTCTCTCTCCCGTCCCCTTATTTCGAACAATATTGATTTTGTCTAATGGCGTTCGAGGAGCGGTTTGTTGCCGATGTTGAAGGCCTCCGGAGCCGCCCGCGTAACAACGAACCGGCAAGTTCTACGAACGTTTCACGAGGATGCCGCCGGGGCGTTTCTCCTCCTCGGTGGGAAGGACGAAACGTTCTCCACCGCGATATTATACCAACCGATGAAAACTCTCGTTTCCTCTCGCTCCCGTGTTGTCTGACTTTACGTTTCTTGCGAGCCCGCGTACAGCGCCCAAACCCCGGGCCTCCTGTTTACACACTACGAGGGATTTGTTTTATTAAGCTCGTACTATCTGCAAGTAGGTTTTAGAGTGCAGACCCGAGGAGAGAGGCCGGAGATGGAAACGGCGGTAGACGGAGACCGGAAAATCGACGCGAAACAGAACGTAGGATAGTAAAATAGCGAAACTCAATGAAATTTTCGGCGCCAGTGGAGAATTTTGCGCACCTCCTGATTCCTTTCCACACGACGAAGAATTGTCTGTGCGTTCGATAAATACTTGTTTTTTTACAATAAACGTTCACAGTTTCTTAATTCGAGTTAATTGCTAGGCGGTTCGTTGGCTAAATAACATCGTCGAATCGCCAATAAAAAAATACAAAATTGGCACATTCGTGACGTTATCTTTGACTGTGTGGAGAACCGGGAACTTCGAGCCTATCTTGATTCCACATGACAAAAAATCGTTTGACTTTTGATAAATACTGTTTTGGTACAGCAAACCTTCACAATTTTTTAAATAAAAAAATAATTTCACCATTCGTTGGCAAAATTAACTTTTATTATTTATTTATTAGTGTAAAGACCGGCCGGGCCCAATTACAAGTGTGATACGTAAACGTATCGGCGAAGTACACAATAGCAGATTGAGAGAGTACGCCACAGAAATAAGACAATATATTCGCTGCAGAAGGTGAAATAATAACAATAAAATAAACCTTGTAAAATGCCAAGATAACAATTCGTACAATTCATCTCGCTACAAAATTGCTAGAACAATAATTGATATAGCTAACTCAACGACAATATTCGAATTAGGCAGATTAAATATAAATAAGACTTTGGTGCATCATGTTTCATCCCGCATTTACGCCAATTTCCACCACTCGCGGTAGTGGACCACAATTTTGTAGTAACTTACAAAATTGACATGAAAGATTAAAAATTGTCGACACTCGTCAAGAAATTTTTGAAAAAATGTGCACCTCTTTCACCGCGCATACGCGGAAGACCGGATGCCGAGTAGGGGAGGAGAGCGGATGAGAGTGCCGGAACGCCATGAAGTTTTCATACAGCGGAGAATGAGGCGAACTTCATAACGAAAAGCTTGCTTCCGAAATATCGGATCGTACGTCGGAAAATCGGGCGGCTCTGCACTTCCTTAGAAGCTTTTCCGCCATTCTGCCATACGGGAAGGGGGGGGGGGAATGTTGGTGTAGTTCGAAGACTCAAATGTTCCATCGTCGAAGTCTCGTTCGTCGGACAAATTTGCGTGTGCGACGATTCGTATTCGATTTCGCATGAACGACGACGGGAAGACGATGGGAGTTTCCGTTCTTCGCTTTTCCGACGCTCGGTCTCGCGCAAAGTTTCGGTACGTTTTGGTGCGAGAGACGGAGGCGCGCTCGCATCCGAAATAAGTGTATTCCCGGAGCGTGTGCACGCTCACGCTCGCGCCACGTTTCTGTACGAATGTGTGTTCTCGTGTGTGTGCGCGCGCGCCTTTCTCGTTTTCCCTTCAGCCGCTGGGTCGGTTCCTTGTCTTTCTCTCCCTCGACCTTACTCTTTCGCGAATCCAGCACGCCACGAGTCCTATGCTAATCTTATTTGTGTACGATTACGTATGTTTATAACATGCAAAGAAATTCCCGGGCGTGCGTTATCAGTGTTTAGTCAGGAGCGTCAGCGCGTACATTTTCGTTCCGGACCACGGTATCTCCGACGGGCTTTGCTTTCTCACTATTTTTTTTATTATTATTATTTTTTTTATTGCCTCTGTCACTGTCTTTGGCTCGTTGTTACTCATCTCTTGAGCGATACGATTCCTCGACGAAGATTCGAAATTAATTCGCGCCGCCGAAATTGAGACGCGATAGAAACGGACGATGCTCTTCGGCAGTGACCGATTTAAAGGGTCAATTCGCGCGAAATTATCATCTACACTTCAAGGATCGCCATTAAAAACAAAAAATGTATCGCCTCTATCACTGTCAGTAGTTCGGTGTTTTTCATTTTTGAGCGTTGATTCCTCGACGAAGGTTCAGAAGTCAGTCGAGTCGCTAGAATTGAGCATCGCTACTGTAATTGTACATAATCTTTGCACATTAAATTTAATATACTGGTTTATGGATAAAAGCTTCCAATATCGGTACATTAAATTTACCATTTTTTTTAACAGTAAAATTGAAGCTCGACAGAAACAGGCAACATTCTTTGGCAGTGACCGTCCTAAAGGGTTAATTCGCTCGCGACTACGCTCAACACTTCAAGTGGTCCTATGTTTTAATTTTTTTATTTGTCGCTCTCGCCATGTTTAGCTCGCTATTTCGAATTTTTTGAGCGAGAAGAAGTTCCAAATAAATTCGCGTCGCTGAGGTTGAGACTCGATAGAAACGGGCCATGCTCTTCGGCAGTGACCGTTTCAAAGGGTTATAATTCGCTCGAAACTACCGTCTACTCTTAAAGCGTCGCAGTGCCGAATCTCGATTCTTTTAATTTGCTAATTAATACAAGAACTCCCGAGAAGCACAGTCCTCATCGTGGTGACTTCATGCCGGTCGGCCGGCGAGACTGAAGTCCCGTTCCGGAAGAGGGACGTCGGCTGGTCCCGGAGGAACGTCTTCGGGGCGCTCTCCAGAGGCTCAGGCCGAGGGCAAATTACGAGATTCCCGGTGTGTACACTGGCGAACGAAGGGAAAAAAGGAGCCGAGAATAAAAAATAAGGAAATCGAGATGGCAACCCGGTCGGGGCGAATTTGAAGCGGGGAACGAAACGACTCCAGCCGGCCTTGAAGTACCATCGACCAAACGGATAAGAAGAACGGGGCCCGATGAGGCTGGGAGGAGGTCGAAGAGGAAGACCAAGAAGAAGAATAATAAGAACCCGGTCTAAGACTCTCTTAAGAAAAGGTTAAATATAAAGGTCGACGTGAGCCTGTTGTTGGCTGTTCAGATTTCTTCCGCGGTTCCTCTCTCCATGCCATCGCTGTACCAGCGTATATAGGACAAGATCTCGAGTCGAACCCCAAGGAAACCGTTCCCGTTCGCTCACCGCCCGCCGCGACGTTCCTTCCTCGTCGCCCTCTCATCCCTCTTAATCCCGAAGACTCCATCGAATCCGCGAAGCTCTCACGGTTCTCCTTGCCAGGTCGAAGGGGGGGAAGGGGGGCAAGCGACGAGAGCTTCATATCTTTTATATATTAGAATTCTCAATGACCCCCGAGGTCTTGAAGCCATCCCCCTGGCCAACATCTGCGCTCCTCCCTCTACAACTGTTTACTGTTTGGATTTATTCGCCGGCTTCGCTCTCCCTTGGCAAAATAAAAAAGGAGCGGGCAACTCGTATGCGATCGGGCTGTATATGAGCGAGGGCCTCCTTACAGGAATATGTACTCCGAACTCCTCCAGCCCCGGCGTATTCTTCACCCCCCATCCGCGCGACGATGGTCCTTCGCACTCCTCGGCTCTTGCAAACGCAAAGGCTTCGATTGCTGCTGCCGCAGAGCGCAAACCCACGATCCCCTCTATTCCCGAATGTATTTACGACTCCGGCTCGGCGGTTTTACTGCCATTCAGTTCCTGAGGCTAAATGATTCACCGCTGACGGTCGCGAGATAAAGGCCGAAACTCCGCTTATCGTCAGCGCGCCGAGTTCTGACGCGAGGCGAAACAGCACGCTCCTCTTGTGATGACGGTTCTTTTATTTTGTTTTTTTTTTTTTTTGTTCGCTTCGTGACTCCACGCGCGAGAATCGTCAGTGCTCGGTGTCACGTACGATGGACGCGGGGAGGTCGCGGAATGATAGGGGTAAGGGTTTATCGGCACGGATACGATTGATGACACGATGACCCACATTGACCCTGCGTCCACGTTTAACCCAGTTCATTACTCGCACTTCTATTCACTTTTATTGTATTTCTTATGCGGAAGATAATTTTTTTTTATGAGCCACATTGACCTTCCATGCACGTGTTGCACGGCGACACAAAATGTTGGATTGATATTTAATGTACACAGAAAAAAAGATCATTGAATCAAGTAAAATTTGCTTGCGGGCTGCCAATGAAATAAGAACGTTGTTTCAATTCTACTCTGAATTCGTACAATTTCATACCGGATTGAAATGATAACATGTTACCTTGACAGTTTTGCTGTCGTTATTTCAATAGCATATGGAATTGTAAGAATTTAAAGTAGTATTGAAACAAACATTTTCACCATATTCACCACTTTTACCCTACTGGAACTTAAAATTTGGTTATAGGGTAGAGCGGGGCAAAATGGGGCAACGGGGCAAAACGGGGTTTTTGGGCAAAACGTCATTTTCCAATAACTTTTGGATGCCCGAATTCACCCTATCGGATACATCAGGCTTTTTTGCCCCTTGTCCGATCCAAAAGTGATTGGAAAATTTAGTTTTACCCAAAAACCCCGTTTTGCCCTGTTGCCCCATTTTGCCCTGCTCTCCCCTATTACACCCAGAAAAATAATTTATTTGCCGGGCACATAATTTATTTGGTTCCAGTAAAATATTTATTTGACATAAATAAATTTTTATTTCATTTAAGTAACTATTTATTTAATTTAAATAAACATTTATTTAAATCAAATAAATATATTACTTGAACCAAACAAACGGTGGCCGTCAAATAAATTTCTTTTCTGAGTGTAGTTACTTCTCACATTAATTGAAGATTTTACGTGTTTTTGTAAAATTCAAATACCAGATATTTAAGTTAGAAATCTTACACAAGTGCAATCTTCCGAGGTACTGGCGTATTTTCTTTTACAAGACAAATTTTTACATCGACGCTCAGAATGGGGTCTGGGAGGGAGATCGATGCTGGAACTAGAGTGAGGACGGTGTGTGCGTGGCTCGTTCGTCGTTTAGTATTCACGTAGCCACAGGGCCAATCAGCGCCACCTCGAATTCTTCAACTTTCGCGCTACCACCGACTGCTGTTGACGTTTGTTATAATATTTTAATATTAAATCGCGTTACATTCAGTCATGCGCTCGCATAATCAGACGTTGTTCGTCAGAGATGTGTGCGCGTTTGTGCGGGGGAGAAGGGGGGGGGGGGGGGGAGTCGGCCAAAAACAGCGAGACAGATAAAGACAGGCAACGGTGTCGAGGGATGTCGCCCGAGAATTTGGCATCCCAAGCCCCGACGCAAGGAGAAATGTGGAATACAAATTATTCCGAGAGTGTGGAAGCTCCACGGCTCCTCGCCGTCTCTCTCAATGTACACGACGTATATCGCGAATATGCCACCCTCCAGTGTCATTCAGTCGTTTCGGAATAATTTGGAACAACGAATCATCGAAACTGTCGCATTGAAAAAATGATGAGATCGACAAACTGATGAGCCAAATAATTCTGGCATTTTTTTAATGGGACGCAAAAGTGGATTATTAGTTCGCTAGAAGCAATTGTAAGGTCGGACTAGCTGGTAATTTCCCAGCTAGTCCGGAGTAGGAATAACAAACGACCATCGCTGATTGACGCGGGTCGAGGGGAGTGAAGTTCGAACTTCGCAAAATAATTCGGTAACAATGACGTTCGTCGCGTTCGTTGGACTCCGGTGGGCTCGATGTCGTCTCCCTCAGCACAGATCGCGTCTATCGTGAATCTGGGACCCTCGAATGCATCGGGACATTTCGGAATGATTTAGAACCACGAATCATCAAAACTGCCGGAGTGAAAAGATGATGAGTTGAGAAAACTGACAATCGAGATGAATTTTAGAATTTTTTTTTTATGGCTCGTTCAAATGAATTATTAGTTGGGTAGAAACAATTGTAAGGTCTTCTAGCTCGGAATTTCTCTGTGCGCGCAATTGGGAGTGACCAGTGTGCAGAGTCGGAATGACAAACGACCGCCGCTGATTGACGCAGATCGAGGGGAGTGAAGTTCGAACTTGGCGAAATAATACGGTGACAATGACGTTGGTCGCTTCGATGGAGACTCCGATGTGCTCGATGTCGTTGTCAACGACTCGCGCGATTCCGGTGGGCGCTGCAGCGCGGATGGAAACGCGAGAGCCAGAGATTCTGAAAGGACCTGCAATATTGAAAGGAATTAACGATTCCGCGAGCGTCGGGTCGTTACCGTTCGACGGACTCTCTCGCTCTCAGAGCGTCCGGTTCTCCGGGTCGGCGATGGCGGTTCCTCCCGTCTGCTGGGGAGGATGACCGGCGGAGGAGTGGAAGGGTTGAAGGTGGGTGGCTCAGGCCGACGGTAACGATGCAGCGAGAAAGCGGCCAGACAGCGGGCAGTAACATTTGGAAAATAGCTTGGCGGAGAGCTGGACGAGCGTTTGTACAGGATAAACGGTGTACGGTCATTGGCACCTGACCGTTCACTCCGACATCGGAGTGTATCGCATGAAAGACGCGTTCGGCGGAAAGAGATGGAATCGTTCTGCCGATCGTTGAACCGTTCGGCATCGCCGTCGCAGTGTCTTTGACCCCGGTTCCCTTCGGCCGAGCTTCTATTCCGATGTCTCCAATACCAATAGCTAACACCAGTACGTCTACACCTCATCGTTAACGGTCCTCTGTGTACATTATAGATGGCTCGTTGATTGGACGATCGGCCGCTCAAAAACTCCGGATTCATCGGCTAGGTCATGCTCTATCCGTCGAGTTCCGAACGGAACAGTATGGAGACCCGATGAGGAACCTAGGTCCAGGATGATCATTTGATGGCACAGAGGTGCGTTCAGAAGAGGGACGAGAGGGAAGTGTGTTCTATTCCGTAGATTCCGAAAGTTCATCTTTTCGGTGTACGGCAGCCAGTGTAGAGTCAGCGTTATCCCGTTTTTCCCGTCACCAAAATTGTCCCGACCATTACAGGAAGATGTGCAACATTTACGGATAGACGATCCACAGCCAGTACTACTTCCAGTTGTCGGATTATCTGCTTGGAACGTTGGACCATGTTCGGGACTTGATTTCACAAAATCATGGGAAACCTTCCGCACAGTGGACGTTGACGTTTGCCTTTCTCGCCCGTCACCCTCTTCGAAACCGCAATTGTGTTTTCCCCGAGCTGTCGATCGTCCAGGTTTAATCATTGAAGCAATCTCCACGGCCGCGATGCTCCCCCTCCCTCCCAACGTTCACCTCAAGCTGCGATTTCCCTTTTGAAACCTACCCTACCGTTTCGTCAATGTTCAGCCGAACTGTTTTACGATTCAGGTCGTGCCTTTTTTTTCCTGCCTTTCCCTGCGCTCCGGTGCATCGGCCGATCGACAGTGACACCCTCGGCAGATAATAAGGAATTATCCGGAAAGATTAATTAATCAACAGAAAAACGAACTTTGACGCACTGCCGATAAAAAAGCGCAAGCCAGATCACTCGACAAATGGCCCTGATAACTTCACGACACCAAATTTTAGATTTGACCGACAGCGGTGGATGCGCGGTTGGTGTGCGGCTTCGGTGGTCCCCAGAGTCAAGCTGAATCGTTCCCGGTCAGTACTTGGATGGGTGACCGCTTAGCCGTGCACTAACTGGCGCATTGGAAGCGTTGAGCGGGAGGTCAAATTCTGAGGATTGGAGTTCGTACTCGAAGTATCGAATACGAACATCAAGACTCAGTTGGAATGACCGGCTGTATCGGCGCAGGTTTTTCGCAGTTTCCCTGCGCCCTCGTGCAAATGCGATACAGTATGGGGGGGTAACAGCGGCTGCGGCCGTGAACTTCACAACTGATTTGAAGACTTGGAAAATCAATTGAGGAATAGCGGCTTAAAGGCAGAAAAATAGCCAGAGCCAAAAGGGGAACTTGAAAAAAAAATAATTAGATTTGTCAAGTCTCTCTCAATGCACTGCTTCAGGAAGAAAAAATGACTCCTAGAATTTTATTCTCCAAGCGAACTTCCCCGAACGAAGTTTGCGCGATGCAAAACCCAACCGTGACAGCTCGATGAAATGTGGTCTCATAGACATCTTCAGGTTCATCCGGACAGCGATGCCATCCAATCGAATAAAGAATAAACAAATGCCGAGATTAAATTCCAAGTCGCGCAACGCTCCGGGAGTTAATGTTCACCAGAGACGAGCCAGCGACGCCGAGGAAGAAGAACGAGTAAAAACAACCCCCCAACGAGAAATCCGGAAAAGCGGACCGGGACAAAAACACGCGAAAGCGTATGAGGTACCTTGCGCCAGTAAATTCGCTTACGGAAACACCGAGTGTATGGTCTCTGAGACAAAAGAGTGGGTGACATTATGCAAGGTAAACCTCGACCGCCACCGGCATGGACGACAGGGGGGGCAGCTTTCACCACTCTCGCAGATATCCTTGGTGCGCAGTGTCTCTCGGCACTGTGTGTACAAGAATTAACGCATAGAGGTGGGATTGTCGCAGCTGGCCAGACGAGATACAGAAGGTCGGTTGGGCGACCATCGTATACATATATATATATATATATATATATATATATATATATATATATACACCCATGTATAAGGTACAACGTTGTAGGGCCTGAAACCCGTTTGGTTCCGTCCGCAGAATCGCAGGAATCGGGGGGGGGGGGGGGGGGGGGGGGGGGGCGGGGGGCGGGGGGGG
>JAPYZD010002781.1:0-14831 GCA_030522725.1 Ichneumoninae sp. B BG-2022a
AAGTTGAGTTACCACATATTTTGATAAACAATTTTTTTTTCAACAATTTGTTAATAACATTTTGAAATTATTATTATGCAAAATGAATCTTTTCAGTGCCTATAATAAGTATGAATTTGTTCAGATTTTTATAATATTGGGAAGTGTTTGCTATTCTTGCCCGAATGTCTCGAATTTAGGCAAAATGAACACCACGCGCTCCAACCTCCTTAAGTAAAATATTTATTTGATTTAAATAAATAAGTATTTGATTTAAATAAATATTTATGTAAATCAAATAAATATTTTACTTAAACCAAATAAACGGTGGCCGTCAAATAAATTTTTTTTCCGGGTGCGAATTCGTTCCACGAACAATCGTCTTTTCGCCAGACGAGATCGAGGCGCAGAGTCTGAAGTCGCTTCGCAAAGTTTTGAACAAACTCGGTGGATGGCCGGTCGTCAGCGACGATCGATCGAGCGATCGCAACTTCGACTGGAAGAGCTCGATTTACAAGGTCCGAGACGCGGGATATAATGTCCGATACCTAATGAACATATTCATCTTCACCGATCTGAAAACCACCACGAAACGGTCCATCTATGTACGTATGGATCTCGAGATTTAGGTACGTCGGTAAGGTAGGGAACTTCATTCCGCCATCGCTCTTCTGTCACAGATCGACCAGCCGACCTTCGGCCTGTCCTACGAGTACCTGGCGAAGGGTTTCGACGACAAAATCGTGCAGGCGTATTACGACTACATGGTAGACATTGCTGTGATTTTGGGCGCTCGGAAGGATAGAGCCATGACCGAGCTCAAAGAATCCCTGCTGTTCGAGCTGAAACTTGCTAATGTGAGACGAATCCGTGAAATCCAAATTACAATAACCAAGCCCCACGGCCTAATCTATCGAGAGCGTGTGAAAACCCTTCCTTCCCGTGCCCAGTCGATATCAAAAACTGTGATACACTTTTTTCACGGATACTGGCATCTACGGTCGAAAGAAGCGTGATCGAAAGCTAACATGTAAGCCGTCTTCGATGACACTTTTCTTTTAACATTAGATACCACCGTCTGTGAAAGAAGTTGATACAATTTTTATTACCGACCGCAGTATTTTCACTGCCCAAGGAAACTACTAATGATTAAAAAAAATTCTGATATTTCGTAGATTTCCATCCCACCGGAGAGCCGACTCAATGACAATGACTTAAACTGTCCAAGAAAACTACTAACGATTTTTAGAATTTTTAGATTTTTAGAATAGTGGTATTTCAAATGCCCTTAAACTGCCCAAGGAAACTACTAATGATTTAAAAAATTCTGATAATATTTCGTAGATTTCCATTCCACCAGAGAGCCGACTCAATGACAATGACTTAAACTGCCTAAGAAAACTACAAACGATTTTTAGAATTCTGATAAAATTTCGTAGATTTCCATGCCAACGGAGAGCCGGCTCAATGACATGAGTCTCTATTACAATCCGATGACCTTGACGGCATTGAAAAAGAATTATTCGAGTATTCCATGGAAGGAATATTTCGTCAAGCTCCTTCCGCCGAGCGACGTCATTTTGGAGGACGAGGTCGTTATTGTGAGCGACACGAATTACATAGCCAGCTTGGAGAAACTAATGGAGATCACGCCAAAAAGGATTCAGGCAAACTACGTAATGTGGAGGATCGTAGCCGATTCTGTAAGCTACCTGAACCGCGATATGCGTGCAAGAGAACTTGCCTACATAGCGGTGCTCAAAGGCGTGACCGAACGCAAGCCCAGATGGAAAGAGTGCATAGATGCAGTTTCCAGCCCTTTGTCGTTAAGCGTCGGCGCACTGTACGTCAGAAGTTACTTTAACGAAGAGGCCAAAATTAACGCCGTTAACACCATTATGGACATCAGAAAACAGCTCGTTAAGATTCTGAGACAGGTAACAGTACTTTTTGTAATAAATGTACGAGAAGCGTTACTTCCGTGCCTGCGGATGGTGAGAACTTTCTTACTTCTCACCCGCGAAAGCGTGCGAGAAGTAAGTCTGCGTGCGAGAAGTAAAATCGGGCCGATGTGCGCATGCCCGTGTCATAACAGTACGCCTTACTACAAAGCGCCATTTACCGGACCCCCGACATGCACGAGAAGTTAGGCTTCTCATGCATGCGTTGCAAAAAGATTATTTTCAAAAGTGATTTTATCAGAAAACAAAAAATGAACGTCTTACCCTAAAATCCACTAATAAATGCACGAGAAGTGTTAGAGGAGAGCGGGGCAAAATGGCACAGCAGGGCAAAACGGGATAATGAGACAAATCGCAATTTTCCAATGACTTCTGGATGGTGGCGATGGTGCTATGTGGGGCAAAAGGGGTTTGAAAATCCGGATGTATCGTTGGGACAAAATGGGGCATCGAAAAATGATTTTAAGATTGAATTTTGTCCTCACCGTCCCGTTTTGCCCCGCTGTGCTATTTTGCCCCGGTCTTCCCTACTTCAGTGCCTGCGGATGGTGAGAGCGACTGTCTTACTTCTCACCCGCGAAAGCGTGCGAGAAGTAAAATCGGGCCGATATGCGCATGCGCCTTGTGACAACAGTACGCCTTGCTATAAAGCGTCACTTACCACACCCTCGACACGTAAGAGAAGTAGGACTTCTCATACATGCGTTGCAATAAGAGTATTTTCAAAAGTTATTTTATCAGATAATAAAAAATGAACGGGTTACCCTAAAATCCAAACGATTCGACTTGCAGGTGGAATGGATGGACGATGAGACACATAAGAACGCTCTGGAAAAATTAGCCGCTATGTCCAGCAACGTTGGCTATCCCGATGAAATCTTGAAGGTCGACAAGCTCGAGCAATATTACGAGAATCTCGAACTGTCCGGAGGAAACTATCTGGAAAGTATCTTAAACTGTTCTCTGTTCATAAGCGATAACTTGTTCGGCAAACTGCATAAACCCGTGAAGAAGAATGACTGGACGAGTGGAAAGCCCGCGGTCGTCAATGCCTTCTACTCGCCAATGGAGAATAGCATTGGTAAATAGCCCGATACTAGTTTGTTTTAGAGGTCGCATATCGTGGTTATTCTATAAAAGTGAATTGTTTGTTTTTCCGTGCAGAGTTGCCTGCCGGTATTCTTCAAGGTGTCTTCTTCAGCAACGATCGACCGAAATACACGAACTACGGAGCGATGGGATTTTTCGTTGGGCACGAAATCACTCACGGCTTCGATAATACGGGCAGGCAATTCGACAAGAACGGTAACTTGGCCGATTGGTGGGCCACAACGACCAGGGAAAACTTTGTCAAGAGAGCCAAGTGTATGATTCACCAGTATGGAAATTACACCGTCGATGACATTGGGCTGAAGGTAACTGGACGATTTTTTGTGACCCAACGATTAAGAATGTTGTATCTGGCGTTGAGAAAGAAAAATTCGTGTGGTGCATCGTTTTAAGTGCTAAATTTAATATGTCCTTGGCTGTCGCCCAGATATAAAATTGATGGGATCTCCTCGGTAAAGTAACAATTGACGGGAGCTCTGGAACGCCCGCTGTGACCCCTGGCAAGTTGACGGACCGCAAACGGACCGAAAAACGGACACGTCCGTTGGGGAACAAAACGGACCGTAAAAAACGACAAAACGGACTGTACATTTATTGTTGGCATTTGGTTTTTTTTCTGTTGCGGAAACCGAAAACGGACCGAACGTTTTTTTTCGAAAAATTTGCTTTGGTCCGTTTTGGGTTCCCGCAATCGAAAAAGGACCAAGATCGTATTTTTATTCTGTCCTTTCAGTAAAAACAGAATTAAAAGCAAAACAAAAAAAAATCAAAAAATTTATCCGAAAATTTTTATAAAAAACGCTCGGTCCTTCCTCGGTTTCCGCAACCGAAAAAGGAC
Organism: Ichneumoninae sp. B BG-2022a; assembly: GCA_030522725.1. NCBI lineage: Eukaryota > Metazoa > Arthropoda > Insecta > Hymenoptera > Ichneumonidae > Ichneumoninae sp. B BG-2022a. The sequence continues at coordinate 3,889 of JAPYZD010002781.1, forward strand.
CAATCCAGACGTACGGTCGGTTTTACCGTTTTTGCGGTCCGTTTCGTTCCCCAACGGACGTGTCCGTTTTTTGGTTTTTTTTCCCTAAAAGCAGCGGTCCGTCAACTTGCTAGGGGTCACGATATCGTAAACTACGGACACATACATCTGCATTATGTCGATACGACCTATCGATTGTTACCGCACACTTTTCTTTCTGTGCGATATGTCACGCTTTACATACGTAAACAAAACGAATTACATTTGTTTCATTTCGCTGCTTTCAGCTGAACGGTGAAAAGATAGTGAACGAAAACATCGCGGACAACGGAGGAATAAAGGAAGCCTATTTAGCGTACGACGATTGGGCCGGCAGAAATCCGTCTGAAAAACAACTTCCCGGACTGGATTACACGCCGAAGCAAATGTTCTGGATAAGCTCCGCTAACCCGTGGTGCACGAAATACACATCGAAAGCATTGAGGCACATCGTGGCAACGGATGTTCACAGTCCCGCTGAGTTCCGCGTCGTCGGATCTCTGTCCAACATGCCACAGTTTTCCAACGATTTCAACTGCCCGATCGGCTCGAAAATGAATCCTATTAATAAGTGTTCCGTATGGTGAATCTCCGTACACGTACCTCGCGGTTTAATCTTCCTCCCGTTTTCAGTCATCGATGTTTTCAACGCACGTAACGTAACTCACCACTACGCAGATAACGTTCGAACAATAAACGACCGAGTCCCTGTCAGGACAGTACCGCTCGTTTGTTTACTAAACCGACGCCATTGCAGACGGCGGAGACGAAAAAAAAACAGAATAATTCTTGCTCGAGTTAACCGGCGGTCGATAAAATCGTAACCGGCCTTTACACCCGAAACAACCTTCGATCGACTTGCGGCGACCGCCGCATGTTTCACTGCCTGTCAGTTTGTCACAAAGGATAAGAAAAAATGTTACAAAAATTGTAAGACGCACGCAACAACCACTGCACTTTTCACAAATTACTGTTCTAAATTAATATGTAAATAATTGCGGGTAATTGCACCACTACGCACATTATACTCGAACATTAAACGATCGATTCCGTGCCAGGACAGTATCCTTGTGTGTTTACTAAAACGACGTCATTGCAGGCGGCGGAGATGAGAAAACAGAATGATTCTTGATCGAGTTAACCGACGAGCGGCAAAACCGTAACCTACCTTTCCACTTGAAAGAACCTTCCATCGACCTGCGGCTGTAGCCGCATGTATCGTTGCCTGTCCGTTTGTCACAAAGAAAAAAAAAAATTACTGCACAAATCGCCCGCTCTCGTATAGATTTTAGGAGGTGAGGAGATGATGGAATCCTCCGAAGGAACGTTTGCGGATACAAATAACGATACACGGGCGCAAATTGTCAATGGTAAGCGAGGGCCGAGAGATGTCTCTGCGAGAACCTCGTAACAACGCGAATTCGCCTACCCTAGCAAGTTGATGGACCGCAAACGGACCGAAAAACGGACACGTCCGTTGGGGAACGAAACGGACCGTAAAAACGGCAAAACGGACTGTAAATTTTTTGTTGGTATTTGGTCTTTTTTCTGTTACCCAAAAAGAACCAAGATCGTATTTTTATTCTGTCCTTTCATTACAAACATAATTAAAAATAAAACAACCAAAAAATTTAAAAACTTGGCCAAAAATTTGTATGAAAAACGTTCGGTCCTTTCTCGGTTTCCGCAACCGAAAAAGGACCAATCCAAACGTACGATTGGATTAAAACTCAACAGTCTCATTTTCATTCTACAATTACTTTGTCAAGTTCTGCTTTCCGTTTTGTGTTCATTTATTCTGTAGAAATGATATTTATTACGAGCGCTTCTAACTTTCGGTACACGGGTTTCACGAATTCATTATAAAATCTACTCGACGGCTAAAAAAAAGGTTTTATGATCCCGGACATAACGTTTTTAGTGGAATCCGTGAGCGCTGACGTTGGTAACTTCGGCATTGACCACGAATACATGATAATTTTACTGTCGTGTTTCGTGCGTGGAATCCCGTACGGTATATCGTGGCTTGCAAGCCGGAAAAGAGACACCGAGGGCAGAAATTACAATTTTTTTTTTTTTACAAATTATAGAACATATTAAAGTATTACGACATTAAATTATTACGACACTTGTGTAAATAAAAGGCCGTTTTTTTCATGGCGTGAAGATCTTTTGTTTGTCAAGGGGTCTCAAGGGGCGAGCGGGGTAAAACGGACGCGAGTTCACCTCTTCCACAGATTTGATCTCATTACAGAAATTGAAAATGGAAAAAACGCTCGTCGGCTCTAGAAGGCGCGCTGATGTAGTGGTAATCGCAGTTTTCGGAGTTCTTCTGTGCATTGCAAGAGCGTCCGTTGCAGGTGAATATACGTTCCATCGGAATTACGGCATTTCATACATAAAGAGTAACACTCTTAAGGGGAAGTGATCGGTAACGTGGACTAAAATACGTTTCGTCGCTTAAAATTTTGCGCTGCATGCGAGTAGTTCCAGCTGGAGAGGAATTGCTGTCATCCGAACCAACGCGAGTTCCGTCTTCGATATGCCGAACGAAAGGATGCCTCGCTGCCGGTAAGCGAAAACTCGTTAAAGCACATTTCAATCGATCATTCAATTCGGTTATGGAAACGGCAAAAAAAATAATTACAGTGAAAATGTACCTGAAGAATATGGACCAAAGTGTCGACCCTTGCGATAATTTTTACAAGTTCGCCTGTGGTGGATTTCTCAACTCCACTGTCGTTCCCGCCGACAAAGATTCCGTGACGAGCTTCAGCTTGCTCAACGACGAGTTGGAGGAGCAGCTGAGAATGAGCATCGCGCTTCCGATTGAACCGAACGAACCGAAGCCCTTTCGGCTCGTTAAGAATCTTTACAATTCTTGCATGAACGAGGGTGAGTCACGATTGTGTGCTTCAATTGTTCCAACGATCGCATTCGTTTCACGAAGTTTTGAACAAACTCGGTGGATGGCCGGTCGTCAGTGGCGATCGATGGAGCGATCGCAACTTCGACTGGAAAAGCTCGATATACAAAGTCCGCGACGCGTGTTACGATGTCCAATACCTAATAAAGATGTGCGTCTGGCCCGATATGCGGAACAGCACCAAACGATCTCTCTATGTACGTATGGATCTCGAGATTGCACACTGATAAAACAAGTACAGTTGAATCGACTAAGATTAGGGCAGGGACGTTCAAATAAATATTTAGTTGGTCGAACAAAATATTTTAATGACTCAAAAATATTTTGGTTAAATCAACCAAAAAATTGTTGAACTAACCATTTTTTTTTTATGTACCAAAAAAATATTTAGTTGAACGTCCCTACCCGAATCTTAGTTGATTCATCCATATTTTTTATCGGTGCAGGTGTGTCGGTAAGGTAGGAAAATTCATTCCCCCATCACGCTTTTATCGTAGATCGACCACCCGACCTTCGGCTTGCCCGAGGAGTATCTTGTGAAGGGTTTCGCAGACAAAATCGTACAGGCATATTACTACTACATGGTAGACATCGCTGTGGCTTTGGGAGCTGTAAAGGATAGAGCCATGACCGAACTCAAAGAATCCTTGCTGTTCGAGCTAGAACTTTTCAATGTGAGACAATTCCGTGAAATCCAAATTACAATAACCAAGCCTTACGGCCTAATCTCTTGAGAGCATTTCAAGGTGGCGTAAAAACTACTCTTTTACTTCTCACCCGCGAAGGCGTACCAGAATAGTACATTTCGATACTAGTGCGATAAAACTCACACAAAAAGTTGATTACAGTTGTTATTGCTGACCGTGTAATTTCTCCTGCTCCTAAGCTGTCTAAGAAAACTACCAATGCTTTGTAACATTCTAATGATGTTTCGCAGATCTTGAACCTACCTCAGAGGAAAGGCAATTCCGGTTACAATCCGATGACCGTGACTGAATTGAAACAAAAAATATTCGAGCATTCCATGGACGGACTATTGTGTCAAGCTGTTTCCGTCCAGCGACTCCATCATGGAGGATGAGGTCGTTGTTGTGATCGAGCCGGATTATGTAGACAGATTGGGAAAACTAATGGAAATCACGCCAAAGAGGATGCAGGCAAATTATGTAATATGGAGGATCGTAGCCGATTCCGTGAGATTCTTAAACCGCGATATGCGTTCAAGAAAACTTACCTACATGGCGGCCCTTCTAGGCGTGACCGAGCGCAAGCCCAGATGGAAAGAATGCATAGAGGCAGTTTCCGACAAACTGCCCTTAAGTGTCGGTGCGTTGTACGTCAAAAGTTACTTCAACGAAGAGACGAAAATTGACGCCGTTAACACCATCATGGACGTCAGAAAACAGTTCGTCGAGATTTTGAAACGGGTAACAGTACTTTTTGTAACAAATACAGTTTTTGTAACAAGTGGCGTAAGAATAACTCTTACTTCTCACCCGCGAAAGCGTGCGAGAAGTAACTCTGCGTGCGAGAAGTAAAATCGGGCCGATATGCGCATGCGCCGTGTGACAACAGTACGCCTTGCTATAAAGCACCACTTACCGCACCGTCGACACGTACGAGAAGTAGGACTTCTCATGCATGCGTTGCAATAAGTGTATTTCCAAAAGTTATTTTATCAGATAATAAAAAATGAACGGGGACCCTAAAATCCAAACGATTCGACTTGCAGGTGGAATGGATTGACGATGAAACACGTAAGAACGCTCTGGAAAAATTAGCCGCTATGTAAGCAACGTTGGCTATCCCGATGAAATCTTGAAGGTCGACAAGCTCGAGAGATATTACGAGAATCTCGAACTGTCCGGAGGAAACTATCTGGAAAGTATCTTAAACTGTTCTCTGTTCATAAGCGATAACTTGTTCGGCAAATTGCTTAAACTCGTGAAGAAGAATGACTGGACGAGTGGAAAGCCCACAGACGTCAATGCCTTGTACTCGCCAATGGATAATGGCATTGGTAAATAGCTCGATACTAGTTTGTTTTAGAGGTCGCATATTGGGGCTATTCTATAAATGTGAATTGTTTGTTTTTTCGTGCAGAGTTGCCTGCCGGTATTCTTCAAGGTGTCTTCTTCAGCAACGATAGACCGAAATACACGAACTACGGAGCGATAGGATTTTTCGTTGGGCACGAAATCACTCACGGCTTCAATAAGAAGGGCAGGCAATTCAACAAGGACGGTAACTTGGGGGATTGGTGGACCACAACAACGAAAGAAAACTTTGTCAAGCGAGCCCAGTGTATGATTCACCAGTATGGAAATTATACCGTCGATGAGATTGGACTCAAGGTAATTCGACGATTTTAAGACCGAAAGATAAAAAATGTTATATCAGCTGCTACCCAGATACAGAAGCGCCACGAAAAGGACCTAGTTGGAACTATGCGAAGTACGCGCATGTCGCAAATATTGCATCGGCTCCGGTTTCGTGGCGCCTGCTTATTGGGTAAGAAACAGAAACTCGTATCACAAGTTGGGTTTAACTTGCAGTCGCAGTCAATGTCACGTTCTGTGCCATAAAAAATATTTATCAAACACTTATTTTTTATTATTTTTGTTTTTGTTTTTTCGCTGTTTTCAGGTGAACGGTCGAAAAACACTAAACGAAAATATCGCGGACAACGGAGGAATAAAGGAAGCATATTTAGCGTACGAGGATTACGTTGCTAGAAATTCACCAGAAAAACAAATGCCCGAACTTGATTACACGCCGAAGCAAATGTTTTGGATAAGCTACGCTAACACATGGTGCACGAAGTACACATCGAAAGCATTGAGGCACGTCGTCGTAACGGATGATCATTGTCCCGCTGAGGCCCGGATCGTCGTAACGCTATCTAATACGCCACAGTTTTCGACCGATTTCAAGTGCCCGGTCGGCTCGAAAATGAATCCTATTAATAAGTGTTCCGTATGGTGAATCCTATTAATAAGTGTTCCGTATGGTGAATCCTATTAATAAGTGTTCCGTATGGTGAATCCTATTAATAAGTGTTCCGTATGCTGTTCCTATTCGTCCCGTTTTCAGGCGACGATGTTTTTATCTCAATAATTAACATCACCTACCACTACGCACATTTTTTGTTCTTTTTTTTTCCTGCTTTTTTATTTTTTGTATTTATTACGATTCCGATAACAGAATGATCTTGTGATTGAACGAAAGGATAACAAATTGTACGTATTCTGCTTTATATTGTTAGCTGGAAAGTTTCAATATATATTTAAAAAATAATAAAAAGATCCGTACTATCGATGTTGTCTGAATTTGGCGAATGGGGAGCGACCTTGGTGGTTTAGGTGGATTACTTAGTTCGAAATAATAATCATAAGACGGCGCCTAGGTATTGATAGTGCCAACATATTCTAAGGGGAAAGGGGAAACCGAGAACACGAGCGCTATTCGAAGTGTAGATTACTCAGGACTCCTTTCGTTACACTCGTGCTGTGAAGACGTGCCAAATACAAAATGGGAGAAACGCTAAGCGGCTTTAGAAGGAGAAATGATATAGTGGTAATCGCGGTTTTTGGAGTCCTTCTGTGCATTGCAAGAACATGTGTTGCAGGTAAATATATCTTCCATCGAAACTTCGGCGTTTTGTCAACGTTACGCTTTATCGTTTAAAATTTTGCACTGCGTAGGCGTAGCTGTCGCTAGAAAGGAGTTGCTAGCGTCATGGCCATCAGAAGTTCCGTGTTCGCACGAGTACACATGCCGCACGAAGGGATGCCTCGATATCGGTAAGCGAAAAATCGCTAAACACCTCACTTCAATAGATCGAATAAAAATCAATTATCGAATCGGCTAAAAAACTTACAGCGGAAACTTACCTGAACAATATGGACCGAAGTGTCGACCCTTGCGATAATTTTTACAAGTTTGCTTGCGGTGGATTTGTTAAATCTACTATCATTCGTGCTGATGAACCTTACGTGACTCTCATGACTTTGATGAACGATCATTTAAATAAGCAGCTGAAAACGATCGTCGAGCGCCCGATTCGACCGGACGAACCGAAGCCCTTTCGGCTCGTCAAGAATTTTTACAATGCTTGCATGAACGAAGAAGGTGAGTCACGATAGTGTGCTTCAGTTGTTCCAATTATCGCATTCGTTTCACGAATAATCATTTTGCGCCAGACGCGAACGAGGCGCAAAGTCTGAAATCGTTTCGCGACATTTTGAACAAACTCGGTGGATGGCCTGTCCTCAGTGGCGATCGATGGAGCGATCGCAACTTCGACTGGAAAAGCTCAATTTACAAAGTCCAAGATGCAGGATACGGTGTCGGTTACTTAATAGCCATAGTAGTAGACACCAATTTGAAGGACAACACGAAACGATCTCTCTATGTACCTATTAATCACGAGATGTAGTTATGTCGCTGAGGTAGAAAACTTCATTCCCCCATCACGCTTTTATCGTAGATCGACCACCCGACCTTCGGCCTGTCCGAGGAGTATCTTGTGAAGGGTTTCGACGACAAATACGTGCAGGAATATCGCAACTACATGGTAGATATCGCGGTGATTTTGGGGGCTGACAAGGATAAAGCCATGACCGAACTCAAAGAATCCTTGCTGTTCGAGCTGCAGCTTGTGAATGTGAGACAAATCCGTTAAAGTTACAGTTGTTATTCCCGATCGTGGTAATAACGTGTTTGATCTGCTCTTATGCTGATCGTAAGATCGTATTTTATCTGCTCTTAAGCTGATCGTATTTTCGTATTAAGTTGATCGTATTTTCGTATTAAGTTGATCGTATTTTCGTATTAAGTTGATCGTATTTTCATATTAAGCTGATCGTATTTTCATATTAAGCTGATCGTATTTTCGTATTAAGCTGATCGTATTTTCATATTAAGCTGATCGTATTTTCATATTAAGCTGATCGTAAGATCGTAGTTTATTTGCTCTTAAGCTGCCCATGAAAACTACTTACGGGTTTTAAATTCCGATGATATTTCGTAGATTTCAATGCGAAAGGCGAGACGAAGTAAAGACCCGACTCTGTATTACAATCCGATGACCTTGACGGAAGTGAAAAATAATTATTCGAGTATTCCATGGACGGACTTTTTCGCCAAGCTGCTTCCGTCGGACGAAACCATCGCGGAGGACGAGGTCGTTTCTGTGTCTGACCAGAATTACATAAGCAACTTCGTGCAACTAATAGAAGTAACGTCAAAGAGGACTCTGGCAAATTACGTAATGTGGAGGATCGTAAAAGATTCTGTACCGTACATGAACCGCGATATACGTGCAAGACAACTTGCCTACCGGACGGTGTTCGGAGGCGTGACCGAAAGCAAGCCCAGATGGAAAGAATGCATATATGAAGTTTCCGACGGTCTGCCATTAGGCGTCGGTGCATTGTACGTAAAAAATTACTCCAGCGAAGAGGCGAAAACTAACGCCGTTAAGATCATCATGGACATAAAAAAACAGCTCGCCAAATCTTTGAGACAGGTAACGAGTATTTTCAGAAGTGATCACATTGTAAGAAATCGTAAACCGTGCACGGAGAAAAATAGTTCTGTTTCTCTAACAAAATGTAGATCGTTAATAATTTATTGTTGTGGCAACACAAATATTTAGTTGCTACAGCAAAATATTTTGTTGTCCCTATGTTAAGCAGGTAAATGAGTTATGGTAAAGACATTTTTGTTGCCCCAACAATTATTTTTTCTCCGTGTGGAGAATATAAAATGGTATATTGGTTGACAAAAGATATTATTGGATACAAGTTCGAATATTGAAACGAGATGTTTACGCTTTAAGGACTCTTCGTATAATGCCTCGCTAATCCGGCGACGCGAGGCGTCTCCTCCTAGGGCTTGCGATTGTTGTGACCTCTGTGCGAGGCCCACAAAGGGTCTTCTATGTCCATGTTATAAACAAAGGGGTCGATAAGGCGTCCATAAGCTGTCCGCTGGCTCTACAGCAGGCGGCGGAGCGACGAGTTGCTTTCAATATTAAGTTATCAGATAACAAAAAAATGAAGGGGTTACCCTAAAATCTACACGAATCGACTTATAGGTCGAATGGATGGACGAGACGACACGTGAGAAGGCTCTGGAAAAATTAGCCGCAATGTCCAGCGTCGTTGCCTATTCCGATGAAATCTTGAAGGTCGACAAGCTCGAAACATATTACGAAAATCTCGAACTGTCTGGAGGAAACTATCTGGAAAGTTTCTTAAACTGTTCCCTGTTCAAGAGCAATAAATCGTTCGGCCAATTGCATAAACCCGTGGTGAAGAATGATTGGACGATTGAAACCCCCGCTGTCATCAATGCCATGTACTGGCCTGACAAGAACATCATTGGTAAATAGTCCGAAGTTTATTTTAGAGGTCGTGTATCGTGGTTATTCTATAAATGTCCTTTTTTTCGTGCAGAGATACCTGCCGGTATTCTTCAAGGTGTCTACTTCAGTAACGATCGACCGAAATACACGAACTACGGAGGCATAGGATATATAATTGGGCACGAAATAACCCACGGTTTCGATCAAATAGGCAGTGCTTTGGACAAAGACGGTAATTTGGCCAATTGGTGGGCCACAACAACAAAAGAAAACTTTGTCAAGCGAGCCCAGTGTATGATTCACCAGTATGGAAATTATACCGTCGAAGAGGTCGAACTCAAGGTAATTCGACGATTTTAGAACCGAAAGATAAAAACTGTTATATCAGCTGTTACACAGATAGACAAGCGCCACGAAACGGACCTAGTTGGAACTATGTTTGCGACACGCGCGGCGCATGGCGCAAATATTGCCTCAACGACGACGGTTTCGTGGCGCCTGCTTGTCTGTGGGTAAGAAACAGAAACACGTATAGCACGTGTTAGATTTAAGGTAGCAAACACTTCTCGATGATATAAAAATCTGAAAAAAATCGAGCGTATTAAAGGTGCTGAAAAGATTCATTTTACATTGATGAAAAATAAAATTGTTCGACAAATTTCCCGGACACTTAACTTTTTTTAAAATGAAAATGATTCGTTCATTTTTCTGAATACATATGAATTTTTTCAAATGTTTCCATTCACTTTGAATTTTGTAACGTTTTACACATTTTTCCCACATTAAAAAAAAATGCAAAGTGAATTAAAAAATCTGAAAAAACTCATACGTATTCAGAAAAGTGAACGAATCATTTTCATAAAAAAGGTAGGTTTCCGGAAGATATGTTGAAAATTTTTATTTTTCATCAATTTGTTAATATACATTTTGGACTTATTATTATGCAAAATGAATCTTTTCAGTACCTTTAGTATACTTGATTTTTTCGGATTTTTATACCATCCAGAAGAGTATGCCCTCTTATTTCTCTAAACTTATGCGAAGTGAACACTATTCGCAAGGAATACCGTAATGCGCCCGCGTCATAAATGTCACGTTCCGTACTGTGAAAAATATTTTTCAAACACCTGTGGCAAAACGAAAATTATGCTTCTTTCGTTTCACTGCTTTCAGTTGAACGGTGAAATGACGTTGAACGAAAATATCGCGGACAACGGAGGAATAAAGGCAGCATACTTAGCATACGGCGATTGGGTCCTCGAAAATCAACCTGAAAAACAACTTCCTGGACTGAATTATACGTCGAATCAAATGTTTTGGATAAGCGTCGCTAACGGGTGGTGCTCGACGTACACGAAGGCATTATTGAGGCATATACTCGTAATGTATCCTCACAGTCCCGCTGAGTGGCGGATCGTCGGACCGCTATCCAACATGCCACAGTTTTCAAAGGATTTCAACTGTCCGATCGGCTCGAAAATGAATCCTATTGAAAAGTGTTCCGTATGGTAAATCTCAGTAAACGTACCTCGCAGTTTCTCTTATATATATATATATATATATATATATAAGGTGGGATATTATATATATATATATATATATATATATATATATATATAATATCCCACC
>JAPYZD010002782.1:0-17201 GCA_030522725.1 Ichneumoninae sp. B BG-2022a
GGCCGCGGTGGGGTCAATTGTAACGGGTAGTGGGGTCATTTGTAACATCCTCCTGCATCAACGAAATCCTTCGCCGACCGCTATTAAGAAATAGAACGGAGGTGCATTAGCACAGAACAACTTAAATTGAAATTTAAATTGAAAAAAAAAAATTATTTGCCGGCTGAGCCGTTTTAGCTGGCTAAGTCATTTTAGCCGGCCTAACTATACAGCTCTGCTATAAATGTTATATTCTACAATTGGTTGGTTATAAATTATACGTGTATAAATTCTCGCTAATTGCTTAGAATGTAAGAATAAAATAAATAAAATATACTGGTATTGATATTGGTATTGGAAGAAATTAATTATTGCTGGTACAAATGACCCGGATCGACTGTTACAATCGAACCCGCACATGATTATTAGCAAAGTTAATGTGGCATCGGTAATTAACAATCTGAAACTAATCGTCTCAGCGATCAAAATGTTCCGCAAAGATGTACCTTTCAAATCCTTGTGCTTGTTTGCACTAACATTTTGTATTGTGTTGCCCAGCTGACGCGATCCCCACAGTCGAAAAATCACTTCTGCACTCGTGAATCACATTTGGTTAAGGCGAATTGGTATTTTTGAAAACTCAGCTATGAGATGATTGCATGGTCATAAGGTGATGTCTATAATGTTGCTCACTTCATATCCGATGCATCCGATCATGTGCAGCGTTGCGCGGCCGCTTGTTACAATTGACCCGTGTTACTTTTGTCCCCGGTTTCCCCTACAATACGTATTTTTCAACCGATTTTAATGTGCAACGGCTCATTTTGTTTCTTAAATTTTGCTCTCCGAATTCACCAAGTAGATTTTTTGTAGATTTGACCGCTTGACAAATACGGCCTATTGTTTAATCGGGGAATCTTTCCCGATAAACAAATCGCTGTCACTTTTAAACGGGCGAAACTATTGAAAAAATCTATTTGGTGAACAACGTTTGTGGCACGACATGAGCCGTGGTTCATTAAAATTGGTTGAAAAATAAGGATTCTTCTTTGAAACAATTCAACAAAAATATATCGTCATGGAAATTCGCATTTATCAGTTTATGTATTTCCAAAAACATCTTTATCAAAACTTTTCTTGATTGAGGCTCCACGCGGTAATACAAATCGACTTCCGTTAATGTCAATAAATGGATGGCATATTGGATAAACAATTATGAAAATTTAGCATTCGCTTGACTACCGTTTCGTGTCGTAGCTACCGTAATGGTGCCATTACAGGACGATGAAAAATGTAACAAAATATATTATAACATTATAATATAAAAATATAATAATAATAATATTATAATATTGTAATATTTTATATATCCTGGACCACGTAATTCGATAATAACATATTACTGTTTCGGTAGTAAAAATCGCGAGCACGTTTGTTTCCAATTAGAGTACTCCATTCTCATAATTTTACGAGTTAAATTTTTTTCCATGTTATCGAGCGGCCCGTCTTACGTGAACCAGCCCATACATGAAAGGCAGGAAGCCAGCACCTTTCGGACAGAACACAAGTTTCCCCGTCGCCTCTGCCGGCGGCGGATTCTTGGATAAGAATTATTTTCGCTCCTTGCTCTCGGCGATATATCAAGAAGAAAAAAGACGAATGCCGGGAGGTTCCGGGTTTACGCCCGAGTGCATAAGAGCGTCCTTACGACGGGCATTTCTCAAAATCACATCCTCCTCCCTCTAACCGGCCACTATCGCGCTTCTCTTCCCGTTACTACCGTTCCGGTCCCGTGTTTTCTTACTTCCCCTCTGCATTCCCTGTGTCTAACCCTGCCGGGGACATAACTCTAAACTACCGGACGCAAAGTTGTTCTCGAGATAAACAGCTTCGAGATAGAGGATAAAACGAAATTACCGAATATATATACACATATATATATAAATATATATATAATACATAAGCGTACTTTATCATCGAACCGTATGTGAATCGGAGTTGCCCATATATTCGGATAATGTCGATATCAAAAAATAATTACGATCGATGGAAAAAGCCATTCCATTTATATCGCAAACAAAATTTGTTGAAATAACGGAAAGCACTCAGGCAACAGAAAGTTGGTCTCATACATTTTTTCCATCGTTCCAATTTCGACGGCAGGTTTCCGGACAGTCCCTCGCGAAACGTAGGCAAAATAAATATCAATACGGTGAAATATTTTTCATACCGACTACTGTGCTAATGTATCGAGTGAACACTCGTTCCTTTGTCACAGAACATCGAACGTTAAACTCCGTTGCGTACCGAATTACTTAGGGTAAAAGTGGCGAATATGGCCCACCTCGATTAACACGCAAGTCAATGATATGTGGACCGGGCCATATTTCCCACTTTTACCCTATACGAAACGTCGCTGCTTCTGGTAACGCAATATCGTTGTTTCAGTGAATAGTAATATAACACGACGGGGACGCGAAACGAGAAAGATACGACTATCGGCCGATCACAGGCGGCTCTTCAGTGTGTACCGATAGTACCGTCATTCGAGAGGGCATCGCGAGTGCACACCGAGAGTCAATCTGATCCCGAAATCGTTAAGTAAAAATAAAGCAATAAAAATTTTGTATAATAATAATAGTAAAAAAAACAACGCGCATCTTACGGGGATAACCGTATTAGCACATCAATTTTTTACGCTACTGGATAAATAAACTACTTGAAAAAAAAAATAATATCGAATGAAATAATTATAATGTACCTAATAATGAGGAACTAAATAATAATTATGAAAAATATAACTGACAATATCACCGTGTATATATACAATTTTTTCTTTATTCCTGTATTGAGAGGAATATACAACGGCGGGTGAGAGAAAAGGATTCTTGTTTATCATCGATATGACACCACGACCTACTAATATGACCTACTAATTTGTTTACCGGAATATGATCTATTTACGTGTGTTTACACCTCAGCTTATATTTTTTTGTGACAAACATAGATCATCATACAAAGAGTCAATATGCCAAATTTGGTTATGTAATATTTTGTCGCGTCAACAAATACTGGCGCCTTCGAAAAGACGCCAAAGTGGGTCATTGCAGTGAAACGCATAATTCCCGTATTTTTTCCCGGAGGGCAGTCGGGTGTTAAAAATAGTGCACTTCGACTTAAAATCCGTTTTTCGGAAACTAAAACTGTTACTTTGATTTTTAATTGATGTAACTGTCCTGCCTTAAGATTGAAACATTTGCTGCGACATTTAAACCGGACCGGTGAAAGTGGTCCGTTTTGCCCCAGTTTTCCTTACACAAAACGTCGAATCGGAAAACGAGAAACCGGAAAAGACAAGTTTTGGGCGACAAGGACGAAACAAGTTGGGGGAGTCGAGGGAGCTGCGGCGATATGGCACGAGGCCGAAAAACATAAAGTCAAAGAAGTCTAGAAAAGACAAGCGAGATAGCGGAAAAGAGAGGATAATGGTAACTGAACTATATCATAAGTCTCGGGTCAAGGATATCAGGGGGAGAAAAAAAGGAAAACGGAAGGCCGTCATATAGACAGCGCGTCAAGAACGAAGAGGCAAAGGCGAAGACTGAAGGTTAGAGTCACTGTCAAGTGCTAATAATTTTCCGTCTGCGTTGAGATAAACGAAGTTCGCCGAAGAATTTTCCCCTCAGTCTTGGCCAATCCTCCGTCAGGGCCGTTCTTCGGCCTTCAGCCGACGCGCAGAGAACTCTCTCTTTTCCTCTATCCACCGCAGAACTTTCTTACCTTGCTCGCGCTCAACTTTCTCACTCTTGTTCGCCATTGAGTAACGCGAAAAGCTTCAATTGCCCACGCGACACTGTCCTTCCGACTCTTTAGTCAAGGGCCGTTCGCGGAGCCGCGTAATAGCGGCTCCGACAATCTACGGCATTCGGTGAACGCATGAGAAAAAAACGTTTGATGATTACATTTTTTACGCATTTCGGCCTCGATTCTGAACTTGAGTCTTCTTCGTTGTCGCTGATGGGCCACGTCGTGTTTAAACTATACCCATAGCGTAATCTATACACGGGAAAAAAATGCATAGCACCGAATTATCTGTGCTCTGCAGGAAAAACATACTGCGTATTTCAGTAATTTTCATATTTGACAATCTACGGCATTCGGTGAACGCATGACAAAAAAACGTATGTTTGATGATTACATTTTTTACGCATTTCGACCTCGATTCTGTACTTGAGTAAACTGTACCCATAGCGTAATCTATACATGGGGAAACAATTTACAATAATTGTGTGCTCTGCAGAAAAAAAAATACTGCGTATTTCAGTAATTTTCATATTTGACAATCTTCGGCATTCGGTGAACGCATGAGAAAAAACATACTATTTCGTGATTAAATTTTTTACGCATTTCGGCCTCGATTCTGGACTAAATTCTTCTTCGTTGTCGATGATCGGCCACGTCCTGTTAAACTGTACCC
Organism: Ichneumoninae sp. B BG-2022a; assembly: GCA_030522725.1. Classification (NCBI taxonomy): domain Eukaryota; kingdom Metazoa; phylum Arthropoda; class Insecta; order Hymenoptera; family Ichneumonidae; species Ichneumoninae sp. B BG-2022a. The sequence continues at coordinate 4,457 of JAPYZD010002782.1, forward strand.
ATAGCGTAATCCATACACGGGAAAGAATTTATAATAACTGTGTGCTCTGCAGAAAAAAAGTACTGCATATTTCAGTAATTTTCATATTTGACAATTTTCGGCATTCGGTGAACGCATGAGAAAAAAACGTAATATTTGATGATTACATTTTTTACGCATTTCGGCCTCGATTCTGAACTTGAGTAAACTGTACCCATAGCGTAATCTATACATGGGGAAACAATTTACAATAATTGTGTGCTCTGCAGAAAAAAAATACTGCATATTTCAGTAATTTTCATATTTGACAATCTTCGGCATTCGGTGAACGCATGAGAAAAAACATACTATTTCGTGATTAAATTTTTTATGCATTTCAACCTGGATTCTCGTCTAAATTTTTCTTCGTTGTCGCTGATCGTCCACGTCGTGTTAAACTGTACCCACAGCGTAATCTATATACGCGGAAAAAGTATAATAATTGTGTGCTCTGCAGAAAAAATACTGCGTATTTCAGTAATTTTCATATTTGATAATCTTCGGCATTCGGTGAACGCATGAGAAAAAAACGTACTATTTGATGATTAAATTTTTTACGCATTTCGGCCTCGTTTCTGGACTTCAGTCTTCTTCGTTGTCGCTGATCGGCCACGTCGTATTAAATTATGCGCATAGGGTAATCTATACACGGGAAAAAAATTAAAATAATTCTGTGCTCTGCAAAATAAAGACTGCGTATTTCAGTAATTTCCATATTTGATATAATTCCAAAGTAAAGGGCATGTCTGCTGCATGTAAATGCGTGAATATTATTAATGGCCCTGTACAAGTTTGTAAATTCTCGAAGACACGTGAACATATTTTTTCTCTTAAAAATTTTGTTGCTTTTTTTTCCAGCAATCAATTTTTTTTATAAATCCAAAATGAGAAATGTTTGTGAGTGCCTTACGGGCCGCATCGTTCATGGGAATTTGCCTAATTATTGTTAATTTTTCTTTCCACATACATATAGTTCAAAACGACGTGGCCGACCATTGTTTCGTGGCCGGGTATTTGAACGTTTACTTTCACGAATATCAAAATTATAATGTTTATTTTGAACATTCCTTTTTATGTTTGAAAGTTGATCATATTCGGTTCCGAGGTTGGCGGGCGAGCCCGGGGTCATATGTTGCAGAGAGGAAAACGTTCTGTTTTACGCAACCACGTAGTAAACTGCATGTCGAGCCAGTCCCTGGAGATTGGCCAACAACCGTACAATTAACCGTGCAACACGATAATTTATGGTAAATATACATATACAAAAGGTTCAAACAGCACGGAGAAGTATACGCGGTCCGTACTCAATGTATGCGTGCGCTCAAAGGACGAATATACAGTGACTATTAAACCATTCACTTTGCAATTAACCAGCAGCTAATTGTTCTCGTACACTAATGCATGCGGTATATCGCAGCGTACGCCAATTGGGGGGGATGAATAATGCGAACCAATTTAAATACAGTTTGAATTCAATACTATCGATCGTTCATACTCGCTCCCTCTCGTGTAATGCACAACAGAATACATGAAGGTTTGTTGAAATTCTGTGAATGGAGTGATCGATTCGCAGAATATTCATTATACAAAAATTACCAAATTTTTTCGTAATAATTTTTTAAGTTTACAGTGCCAAATATGTGGCTATGGATTTTCAACCTCTAAAACTACCTCCCTTAAATAATTTTGCAAACGGATTTTTTTCTGAATTTTTGTGTCTGAATACGATCACACATTTTCTTGGAAGAAATCTGAATAAAGTTTTTTTTTATCTAACATAGCGTAAACTAATTGCCTGTCAATTCTTTTAGGCTTTGGCTTAAATCAGCCCGCGGATTTCTTTTCTTGGTTTTCTCTGTATTTTTTATTTCTATTGATTTTCGTCTACTTCATTGTAGATGCAGTATTTTTCTTCGAATCTTCGTCTTTGTCTAGTGTACAAGAGAAAGTGGTGTATCTGGACCGTGACGTACGTACTGAAGAAATAGAACCGGAAGCCTCGAGCCCTCTATTTCGACTTCGCAGCAGTTTCCATTCTCCGTAGAAGACCATTCATCTTACAGTTTGCATACATTTCCATCGCTCATGCGAGCTTCCTGCTTCTCTACTATACAGAAACGTATTTTTCTACGAGCTCTACTTTCGCGATCCTATATACCATAATACAACATTCACCCCTCCGAGTTTTATATCTTCGCTGTTTCCAACACACCGGATTGAATAAGCTAATGAGAAGGATGACTTTTAGATTTTTTTTTTTTTTGTAAAACGATATTAATCACATCTTCACCGATGGAGAATTTTTTGTCTTTACTCATGCATACAAAATCCTCGTTTGCCCACCGCTCACAGACATGCAAACTGGCTGATTGCCGCACGATCGGCTTCACCAGTAGGCAAAATATTTTGCGCTCTGGTTCACCGGTGTGCAAAGTACTTTGCGCAATGGTCATCGGTGTGCAAAATAAGGTTTTGCTACTAGTGCCATCTAGCGCCGAAAATATACTATTTCCTTTCAATCTGGGATTCTTTCTACTCCGGATTGAATTTCTCAGTGCTTGGGTCGTTTGTCCTGTTTTTTTTTCGCCTCTCCAGTTTCCTCTTTGCTCAGGACGTTACACTCGGCGTTTACCGGGATTATTCATAAATTTAAGCGGCAAGAGAAATTGCGACGTAATCGACCGGGGAGGATGGGCGAGTCGGCGATACGAACTGACGAGAAACGAACGGAAAGCCGGAAGGGAACGGGGAAAACGGAAGAGGGCAAGATTCCAGAGCATAAATACAATTACGACTCATGAGACCGACGAGACGGAGTCCCTTCGGGGCTGACCTGGTTCTCCCACTGCCGGAGATAACCACTCCTCTATACCGTCACCCTTTAATTTTTGTTTCTCGTTTCTTCCCCGCGACACGTTATTCATGAAATTTATTAAACGTATTCGAATCGAGACCCTTGCAACGGCGTTCAGAAGGTACGTATTATCATGGGAATGTCGCACGGGTAATTAATATGCACCGTAAGGCAACGGCCCAGAATTAATGCGAATATTTTTGCCCGATAAAAAAAGTCCAAGGGAAAATATCATATCCATTAGAAATTTAATCCACGTTCGTGTTGCATTATTATCGTTATTAAAACCGACGCGGACTCCAAGAAAATTACTTTGTTCCGTTTTTCATAAATTTTCCATTCGAATCTGTGATATCTTAATTTAATTGCGGGTTAAAAAAACTGCGTTTTTTATCATCATATGTGGAGTGAGGATTCATGGATCTACATTTTTTTTTGTAAATTTGTATTAATTATTACTATTATAAAAAAAAAGAAAAACGTCCAATGTTCTTTGTTAATTACAGCCGTAAATTGAAAAATATGTTCGAGTCGTTGTACACTACGGATATGATTTTTTGAATATTATGCGGTATATTTTGAAAATATGTAGGTTTACAAAGAGAAAGCTCGAATCGCGTCGCATTGTCGGCATGGAACAATGCTTACAGCGAAACAATAGGTCGTTACGGTGAATAATGAGTTTACAAAAGTGATTAGCTAAAAGGGCTTCGCTGCACTCCGGCGCTCCCTGGCTCTACGCAGCTTTCGCGGGCAAAAATCGATAGATAAAAATTTGTGTTCCATCGGGAAAAACCTCCGATTAAAGCTCCGAAAAAAATTTCACTCCGAGCAATTTCATTCACTTAACCGGCGGGCGAGTCGAATGGCCCGATAGTAAAAAATGTTTATGTTCCACTGGGATGTAGAATAGATTCTAATTGAACAGTTCAATAAACCGTTTGGGAAGACCGAGTCTGACTACGCGACTGTGACAAGTTTGCGGATTAAAATAAACGCCACCGGTCACGCAAGTTAGTCGAGACGGAGGGCCGGATCGAACGACACCCTTGAGGATCGATTAGAAACCCTTAATTAATCACACACGCCGTCTTAGTGCCCGCCGGCACGGTTCTCGATCCGTGTCCCGGCGACTCGGGGGAACAATTCCAACTACTTAGACGAGATTAGCCGGAGCGTTCGCGTTCGCGCTGGCTATAAAACTAGATGCACGTATACTCATGTATGTAGCGTTGCCTTATTATTATTCACGTTTATTATAGATACGTTGATATAATATATTTATCGAGGCCTGGCCCTCCGGCGTCCGGTATGCATGTGCAAATAGATAAATAACATAATTGGTGAGAATTGTATTTTCATATTTAATATTTATGATATTATACTCTCGATTGTGTATAAAATTATATTAGTTAAAATTTGTCGCTTTAACAACCGTCGTTAACCCTTTGACAGCCAACTCTCTTTCCCGTTTAAAAACTTTTTACAGCATACATTCCTATTCGAAAAAATTACTGTTCGTGAAAAATTGCTTTTCGTCAAAAGTTACTATTCGCAAAATTTGTCAAGCATGTTTAGATTAAAATTGAAGAAGGCATCTAAACAAATAGCTGTTTCGCCATCGTAACAAAAATCCTACGTTGGTAGCTAAGGTTTGAAGTAATCCCTCGCATAAAAATGCTGAAAAACCCATTATAGGACCATTCTGAGAACAAATACATTGCAACTCGATTCACTGCAATCGACGCAGGATTTATCTAGCGTGAGTGCTAGTATAAAGAAATATAGCGAAAAGTGGGGAATATGGCCTGGTTCATATATCATCCATATATCATTGATTTACGTGTTAATCGAGGTGGGCCATATTCACCACTTTTACCCTACTTATCGCGGCGTGGCCTTCCGACGTCCAGTATGCATATGCAAATAAATAAATAACATAATTGGTGTGAATTTTATTTTCATATTTAATATTTATGATATTATACTTTCGATGATGTATAATATTATATTATTGCAAACTGTAACGACCGTCATGTACTCTTTGACAACCAACTCTCTTTCCCGTTGCAAAACTTTTTACAGCATACATTAACGAAAGAATTACTGGTCGCGAAAAATTGCTATGCGTCAAAAGTTACAGGTAAATTTGTTAAGGATTTTCAAGTTTACAACCAAATAGCTGTTTCCCCAACGTAACAATAATCTTACGCTGTCAGCTGACGGTCGAAGTAAATCCTTGCATGGAAATGGCGTTGAAACTACTGTTTCAACGCCAAGGATCATTATAACGACTGATCGTTGTAACGAACACATTGCAACTTGGTTCACTGCAATCGACGCTGAATTTATCTAGCGTGTGTGCCAGCGCACTACATTATCTCAGACATCTTCGTTCGCTTCCTCACTGTCTACCGTCTGCCGTATCCACCTCCCTTGCTCATTGTGCAGACGGACGTGGATGTACGCGCGGAGTTATTTACATTAGAGTAAAGTAGACGTCAAAGATAAGTGGCGCATCGCTCATCGTAACAACATTTGCCGCTGCAGCATGCGTTTGCCGCTTCTCCCTTTAATACCCACCGCTACGTTCCACCTCCGTACGCTTCACGCTGCATCTCCATCCCTTTCCGCGTATTGCATACCTACATCGCCGCTCTAGATCGGAGTCATACATCACAACGGCTTTGCGAGGCTCCCGACGAATAGATGACATGACAAATCGTAAATTGTCTCGGAACCAAACTTCGTTTTTATTTTGTATCATTTTTCTCTTTTTTTTTACAAAGCTTTTCTTTGCAGCGAAGGTTTATTATGACGATCTTCCATCCGACTGTGCAATGACTCGGTAGCCGAGCCCCGAGCGAACGGTTTTTCTTTGTCCGGCGTTCGATACCCGATAACCACGATCGTATAAAAATAGGAAGAATGGCCGGTAAGGTAGCGCGCAATATAAGGATAAATGGTGCAATGCTTTAGCTTCCATTCTTCCTATTTTTATACGATCGCCTCCGTCGGACGCGTCGACTGTTGGGAATTGAAAGGTCTTCGCTTGTGTGTCGAAGATTGTGTTTTGCGCCCTTTAGATTGTTAGTCTTTGATTTATCTTTATCTTCTAGCGGACAATGCCGTGTCGTTGTTAGAATTAAATACTAATAACTCAATTCCGACTTTTGCGTCATCCCATTGTGAAACGTCCTTTACGATGGACATTAAGGGCCTAGGAATTTCTTTGCATTGGTCCGGGTATCGTTACGGACGCGGGGCATGCTCTGTAGGGAAAGAGTGGTGAATATGGACCAGGCCGTATTTGCTGATAGGGGTGGTCCATATTCGACACCTTCACTCCCCCCTCCCCCCCTCCCTGACATAAACGTTATACCGTCGTGTAAGCGTCGGATAACCCTTTGGGCACCGAACGACACGGCAGAGTAGATTTATACCGATGCTTGTCGGCTACCAGTAGCTGGTACGCGTGGTATCCCGTGTGGAATTATTGTATGGCTGGCCAAGTATGAGGATATATTGTGTGCTGTAAAGTTTACAAGCGTAAGCCCGGGGGAGGGTATGTAAACTGTAAAGGCCAAACGGGACGAGAGGAAAGGGATTTTGGCGACAACGTCGAAGCTAACAAGCAACCCCGGTTCTACGTCGAAGGGTCCATCAGCCTTACACAGAAGAGAGGGGGGTAAAGTGGTGACGCGTTTACACAGCAGACAGGGGGCAAAAGGGAGCACCGAAAAGTTTTCATACAAAATTTGTTGTGAGACTCCGAGAAACGGGGGTAAGACGGGATTTCTGATGGTATTGTGCGCACACGGGGCAAAATGGGATACTTTCTAAATCGGAGGGGGGCATTTGAAAACATGACTTCTCGCGGTGACGGTGAAGTTGAGGGGGCGGGGCAGTTTTACGTCGAACGGCAATTTTTCTCGAATGAAATAATTATTACGAATTTTATACATTTTTTGTTGGGACATAGTCGATTTATAGCTCGGAACACATTTTTATTGACTTTATTTTTTTTGGTTTTAATTGTAGGATACAAGTGGAGAAAATGGCCCATGTATCCATCCATAGTAGTTGCTCGTTTGCACAGCAGGCAGAGGGCAAAAATGGAGCACCGAAAAGTTTTCAGACAAAATTTGTTGCGACCCACGGAGGTAGCGGGTAAAGTCGGGATTTCTGGTCGTATAATGCGCAATATAGGGCAAAATGAGATACTTTCCAAATTGGAACGGTGAAATTAACGGATATCAGTTCTCGCGTGAAGTTGAAGAGTAGCCTATTTTACACACCAACGCAATTTTTCTCGAGTTAATTAATTTCTCGAGTTAGTTAATTTCTCGAGTTAATTAATTTCTCGAGTTAATTAATTTCTCGAGTTAATTAATTTCTCGAGTTAATTAATTATTATGAATTTTATACATTTTTTGTTGATAAATAGTCGATTTATAGCTTGGGACACATTCGGATTGACTTTACTTGTTTGGTGTTTAATTGTGTGATAAAAATGGCGAAAATAGTCCATCCATATTAACATGTTGCGCATACGGCAATCGGACCGGGCGATGCTCACTATATTTACCCTAAATCTTTGCATTGACGGCGTTTCACCGTTACACAATGTCGTATACCGGTACTGGTTACGTAGTTGTGCTATTATTGCGTACGGTGCATGAAACTTTACTACTACCCGATGTATGTACAGCACGGTGGTAATGTCAATGCAGTCTGCCCGACAGTTCCGTCATGTGCAATATTCACTATCGTAGATCGCAGTTAAGCTATACATAGAGACACGTATCTGTCCTATTCAAATATCGATAGTGTACGCAAGTCGTTGATGCGGAGAACATTGGGCTTTCCGATATCAGTGTCGCGACAAACTGTCCTATATAGTGTTGATGCACGATTTTACGATTTTCAAGACATTTTTTTTAAATGGTTAGCTTTGAATAAGAGCATACCCGCCTTATCGAAATTGATCGGTTTGCATTGAAAAGTAACTGATTCCAATGAAAATTTTTCCATGGTCTACAGTGATCGGCACAGTGAAAAAAGTTCAGACGTTCGCCAAAAATGCTTTTTGATTACCGACAATTTTTGTTTACCGTGTGAAAACGGCAAATCAGGGTTCATAGATTATACATAGTATCAAGTTTTGTACATTAAAGAAACATTTCTTGTCCACAGGGTTAGATAATCTTTTTGGTCACAAATCTTTTTTTTTTATTGGAAAATGAACGAGCCAAAAATGTTGGATTTTTGTGCCCAACAAATGTTTGTTAAATGTGCAAAACTTTTTTTTACCGTGCAGCCGATAGGACATTGACACTGCTACGCCCGGACTAATTGTATTCGTACGTGCAATGGGCATCGATGAACGATACCGTGTCCGATTGACTACAGCATTTGATTTTTTTGCTTCCTCGTAGAGGAAGCTTTGTTTTCGTAAAAAAAATAAATTGCGAGATTTTAATGTCAGAGTAATTAAAATAGTCTAAAACAGTGGTGAAAAATACATTAAACATGGCCACAAAACGGCGAATATTGGATGAATAAAAAAATCTTTTTCTAAGCCCCCGTATTTTTGTTAAGCGAAGTAGACGCACTGATCTGACAAAGTGCCGCGCATTGGTGTATTTTTTTTTACGCAGAACCTGAATCGGCTAGTCATTTTGCATAAAGTCTAAAACGACGTAGACGTAAAAAAGTTGATAATTGCAAATTTTAGTTGTAGTAGTAAAAGAGATTTATTGCCAGTGCTTAACAATTTTTGTACAAGTGTTTCCGTATATTAGTTGTATTCCTATGGTGATAATACACTTTGGCAAACGGCCAACGACCTGAGTCCTTCAGCCCCAAATTTTTATTTTCATATGATTTTCTTATAAAAATTACAAATTTTTATTTTCATACGGCTTTCTCATAATGTTCCCTTATTCGCGAAGCTTCCTCCACGAGGAAACCAACAATACAGAAAATGCTTTCTCCTAGAGGAAGCTTCACGAATAAAGGAACATTATGAGAAAGCCTTATGAAAATAAAAATTTGCAACTTTTATAAGAAAGAGTCATATGAAAATTTCAATTTGAAAGTTTTTTTCAAGATCGGATGACGGCATCGCAATAAAAATTGGTGAAGATTAATCGATTCATACGATATTTGGAGCAAGGGCAAAAACGTGCATGCGCGAATGATTCACGCCTACAAGGGTGGTGTAGCAAATGTCCCGATCATATTAACACCAGCGTATGACATTGAAACACACCTGCTATAATAGGTTGCGCGTCACCGTCACAAATTTGTCCTGTCGCGTGTTCCAATTCACACTCGAACGTTCGCCGATGCGCACTCGCATCTACTCCCCGACCAGGCACGGTTCATTGACTCGCCGGAGCCCGGTTATCCATGATTTTGCGTATCCGTTCCGATCTACAGCAATATCCTCCATACACCGTGTCCCGAGAATCCACCTCAAGCCAATGACTCGGTAAATTTTTCCCACTATATTTTGGTCTTTATCTTTTCGACGAAAAAAAAATCCAGATAAAACGTTTGCTTCTTCTGTGAGGAAGCAAAAATGAATTACAGTTTGTGTTACCGACCGCGTTATTTGGACACTTTGGAGATGATTAAGGAGAAGTGAAATATCGCGGTCGGCAATGAAAACTGTAATGAACTTTTCTCAAGGGTGCTAATTTTTTTGAGGAAAAAGCAAATTCGAACCGGATGCACACGGTAAATTCGCATCCGGCCCGAATTCATTTTTTTCTAAAAAAAATTAGCACCATTGAATAAAGTTAATTTGAAAATTGCAACTATCTTTCTCACAGTCATGGCCCCGTCACGTGACTTTCACTTCCCCTTAAGGACATGTGAAACCACTCAGGCGGTAACTAAATTCTGTAATAAATGCGATTTAGAGACCGTAGACTTTTCGGAAAAAAGCAAAGCATTATCGGCTGTACAATTTAATAGCGTGTCCGACGATGCTTACGTTTTATCCGAAACGTCAACCAGTTTTAAATGGCATTGATTCGAAAAATGCAGCTTCTCTCTCACACTCATATGTCACGTGGTACATCTTTCGCATGGCGTTAAGAGAAACAAAGTAAAATCGGACCTCCACTTTAGATGAGACTTTTTTATGTACCACGAAAGATTGGTAAGGAGAGTCCGTTTTGCCCCTCTCTCTCCTATCCTTATTTTACTATTTTTATTGCAGATAGGTAAATTAACACTAGCGAGATAAGTGTGGATTTTATTCGTCCACTCGGACAAACTGCTACTTGTATGGCAATCGCTTTGCCAACTTGAATTTCAGGACACCCGATGTGTATAAATCGATCTCTCTTGCTGTCTGGCTTTATGTCGCAATCGCGATATTCCGAGCGAGATTGTGTCAACAATGGTATAGCAGATATACGGGATAAAACGGGGCGGGGGGGGGGGGGGGGGGGGGGGGGGGGGGGGGGAAGCGGGGGGGGGGGGGGGGGCATCCCCGTTGACTAGATTATTCGGCAAGATAGCCACTAGGGGAAGAATCTCGTTGTCAATAATCGGATTATCCTTGAAAATCCAGTTCCATCTCGACGGACGATGCTTTAGATCGCACACAGTCGACACTTTACACTATCGTCGCCTTAAGGTAACTACAGCGCTTTTATTTTAGTGGTTTCATTTTATGGGTTTCATTAAATATTCGTCAGTAGCTGATAATGAACAATTTTTATCGCGCTGCATTCTTAATCACTTCTATCTAGCGGGTTGTAAGGATAGAGTCGCTTTTTTCGAGCATTTTCAGAATTTTTTTTAAAGAAAATGTTTGTGTTTATTGCAATGAAACAAAAAATTACGATTTGTTGGAAGATGATAAGTTTTACCACAAAATTAAAAAATTAAAACTTTTTCGCAATTGTGCCACCAGTTTGATAATAAACAAAAGATTGTAATTGAAACGATAAAGAGTAGTCTGCTGATGACCCTGAAGATATCTCCATGAGATAAAATTTCATCCAGTTATAACGGCAGCATTTTGCATCGCACAAACTTTGCTTGGGGAAGTTCACTTGAAGAATAAAATTCTACAAGTGAACAATATTTTTTTCTTCCTAAAGCCGTGGATTGATAGAGACTTACCAAAGATGAAATTTGGTGTCATGCAGGAGTCTTTAGGGTCATGTCTTTTGATTGCAAATATGCCTGGGTTTTCCTTTTCAGATAATTAGAACAATTGCAATCGTGGTCCAGGTCGTAAAGCACCAGTTCTACAGCGAAGATTGCGCCACCTTAAGGATCCAATATTGTGTCATAAAAAAATGCCTGCATTATGCAGTAATATCAATAAAAATAATTCACCCAGTTTCATTGCAATTAACACAAAAAATTTGTTTAAAAAAATCCTAATAATACACCAGCAAATGCCCGAAAAAGGCAACTCTGTCCGGAAAATCGGGACGCGAAATTCTCATTTCACATCGTATACCTACCATTTCATCAGATATTGTCATCGTCGTTCGATGGCAATATGCGCTGCCCGACTACGGAATGCTTCGCCAATTTGCACCTCTGCGAAATTACTTCCGCGAAATTAGGTATCAAATAGAAAAGTTCATCCGCGCACTACGTGCAAATAACAAACACGGAAAACAGCTCTGCAAATAAACCCCATCACGCATCGATGAAGTGATTACCGGTCGTTTAATTGTCCAATATTCGACTCAACGCTCCTTCTTGCGACTGAACAATTTTAATCTCTTTTTCACAATGCGAGCCTTCGTGGTCTGTGCAAACATTTGACGTTCAAATCAAATAAAAAATGTAGCCCGTCTCGTAAACTTTTTAAATTTTTTACTACCGAATAAAAATTAAAAACAATATTCGCACGATGTTATTTTGAAAAAATCTTCCTCTGGGTTAAATTGCATATTCGTTAAATTTTTTTTCGCGATTTTATGGTATTTTGAAATGTTTAATATATGAAAAAAAAATTCAGCCGCCTAACGTTCGAGCGTTTGATTTTTTTTAAGCGCTCGAATAATACCAGTGACTCCGAAGGGCTCGAGTCTACTGTGACACAGTTAAATATTTATCGAATGATGTATGCCATCGGTGTGCAAATAGCAATAGGATATCGTCGATAGTCGTTGCAGATTTAGGCTCGAAGCAATTCAGTGTAATGGGATTTTCCTCTAGTAGATCGGAAGGGGTGATATTCGGGCCAATAGGATGCTCAGATTCAGCTACAGCCTCGTAATGCTAATACTCGAAAGCGGAGAGGGAACACAATCCCCGAAAAACCGCATTCCTTCTGAAGCACCCCCTGGTCCCGGGGTACAGATAGCGATGAAAGATTGTTCGATAAATATTTAGTAGGGTCTGAGTACGACGATGCAAGTGGGGTAAATCCCTCGGATGTATCGAGGGCTAGGCCAAATCAAAATGTGTAGGAGTTTGCTTGAACAAATATATAGGGTAAAAGGCATGAAAATGGCCCGATTCGACTTCCATTTTCACCCCATGTACTGAAAAAATCCACGAATTTTCCTTGCTGTTATTCCATTACCTGATATAATGTTTCTAAATTGTTTCCATTAGATTCACGTTGAAAAATTATACGAGTAAGCAGATGTGCGCGAGTCAAGCAAATTCGTTCGCGGTCAGTACTTGGATGGGTGACCACTTAGCCGTGCGCTAAGTGGCGCAGCGTCCGTTTCTTCTGAGACTTTATTCTGAGACTTTATTCTGAGACTTTATTCTAAGACTTTATTCCGAGACTTTCTTCCGAGACTTTCTTCCGAGACTTTCTTCCGAGACTTTCTTCCGAGACTTTCTTCCGAGACTTTCTTCCGAGACTTTCTTCCGAGA
>JAPYZD010002783.1:0-14823 GCA_030522725.1 Ichneumoninae sp. B BG-2022a
ATTAAAATGAGCCCTGGTTCATTATCGGAAAGTGTCTCAGTAATCCCAATCACGTCCTTGAAAAATGTGTACGAAAAGGCGATTACGGCTCGGAGTCGCGACGCAACAGTCATTTGGTCAGTAACAGGACTGAGCGCGCGCGAAATCTGAATGCTAAAGTATTAGCATTCAGATTTAACAACTACACTCATACGAAAAAACTCAGCAAAAATCTAGCAGATTGGATCAGCAAAGCTGTTTTCGAGGAACATCCTAACTTCTGGCCAATTGGTGGCGAGTGTGAAATTCACCGTCAATGGATCATTAAATTCTTTGTCCGGGCAAATATATTTTACCACTTGAAGTGGAAATCGCGAGCCATACGCGACGAAGAAAAAAAGAATAAGAAAAAGAGGCGCAGTGACGCCGCATCGAGCAAACCCGTTCGGAAACTGCAGAAAATAACCCATCAATAAGTGGTGCACTCGTACAGCGGGAAGTGGTGACAAGTGCTTTGCATGGCTTCAATATGTTTATGTATTTTGAAAATTACTCGTTTTACTCAAGCGGAGTGACACGGCTTTGAGTGGGGGAAAGGTAGTTGCAATTTTTTAATGCTTTTTTCAATCAAGTCGTTTCTTCTTTCAAATCGATTTTGACGTGACACAAGTGTGGACTGAAGGCTGAATTTTTTTTTCTTTTAATCAGAACCTTTACAAAAACCATATTACAGTTTTCGATACCGACTGCCGGATTACGCGTGGCCTTAATATGTTCTAGACTGGATGGGTGTAAGCTGTAAAAACTGTAAGTGCTGTTTATACTGTAATAATACATGTACATATGTTCATACTGTTACTCCACGAGGACGAAAAAGTGATTCGCACGATGGATGTACGAAATTTTTCATCACAAGGTGCGAAAGTGGCAGTTTTCGCACGAGAAGCAGGCGGAAAAGTGGTCATTTCCGCACCGAGTGATGAAAAAAAAAATTATTCATTAATGACATTATTAATATTAAGAACATTATTAATTGCTTAAAATCAATATTATTAATTTGACGGTACAAATTCGTAAGAAAAGACAATAACGCTTCGAATGGGATATGCATCGAGTTTTGAATCATACTGTATAGCATCCGGCGACTCATTCCCAGTAGTTACTGCATGAAGAATAGAGTTAAGGAGGCCGAACGTAGTTCTACGAATATGGTTGACAAAATTGCATAAACTAACGCTGGTTAGGAAGCATGGTGGCGCTGTCGTCACTACTGACCGAAAGAGAGACAGATAGAAAAAAGAAAGAAACGAAAATATTTTGCTCCGCCATGATATTTTGGATACTGTCAGAATTCCTCCAATCTTTATTTACTTTTTTAGGTTATTTCATATTGTGATTTTATATTGTTCTTACTATTAATATTAATACGACGTAGAGATTGATGAAAAATATTTACTCGTGTCGCTGCTATATGTCGGAAGTAATTACGTAACGCCGGTAAATTTGTTGGAGAGCAGAGCCTAACAAAAAAGGCGAACTTGCATTATTTATAAATATCGATTAGTATGAACGAAGGATTGATATTTGCTTCTTTCTAGATCGAGGAGGGGATGTACTTCGTGCTGCGTTTTAGAATAAAAGGGTGATTGTGGTTTTTAGTAAGTGCAAAGAGAAAAAAAAATGTACTCAGCATTCTGTTGATTCGGGGTTTCTTATGTATTGTAACATGACCAAAGCTCCTTACAATAATTTCTCCGTATTCGCACACCTCCTTTAGAGGAACGGGTACTCAAACGGAAGGATTCGTGGACTCGAGCGTCTAGGAACTATGGGTTGGTGTGTCAGAGACGTTGTTTATGTGAGACAGTAATAATTTTTATTTGTACGTGACAAACTCTCCCGTGATTACAAGCTTTTCTATTCCTTAAATTAATTCATTTTATTTATTATTGTTCAAGATATTGCATTCAATCGGTCATTAAATTGGTAAAAAATGATTGTTCTTATATTCGGATATTATTTCTCTTTTCATAAATTAATTGCTTGTGGTCGGAATAATTAATCGACAGGATTTATTCTCGTGTTAACCGCACTAAGCATGCGCGGGCAGCTTCTCGGTCGTCGCGAAGTCCAGCTGGTCGCTGTGTTCGGCTGTCCCGTTGTGACGTCACGGCACGGTGATCGACGGTGAAAGCTCGCTCACCTCGCGATTTGCAATTGGTGTTTATTTTACAATTAAACGGTTTTACCCCGATTTGACGGTACTAGTGCCTTCAGGGAAAGTGAATGAAGCACTAGCTGTGACTTTTTCACGTCCTTGGTCTTTTATTTTTCAATTTCCCGATTCTGACTTTTCTGACCGGTCACTTCGGACACTTTACTGATTCGCTCCGTTCGTTGTACCGGTTGAAACCTTGTCGATTATTTCTCGCCCCAAATGTCACAGGACAGTTTTCATTGACACCAATTGTTTATAAGTCTCGCCCGGTGCAGTCTTGACAAGTTATTTTTCACTTCACAAAAATGTAGTCCAATCGGCACTAAAATTTATGAGTTCGAAGTGGCACGATTTTTACAAGTCCCATCGGCACGATTTTTATAAGTCCTTTTTGGCCCGATTTTTCAAAGTTCACTTGGCACAAAAATTGATAAGTCCTTTTTCGGCACTAATTTCCCTTTATTCACTGTTACTTTACTGTTTTACTTTTCACTTTTCACTTTTATTCCTGGAGACTTGTCCGCTGTTGAGGTAGGTCGTTCACTTATATCGAATGGCCCATTTCCGGCCCTTTTATATGCAAACTGATACCTCCCTCTTCGTAGAATTTGCATATTTTTGACGGACTTGCACCTGCGCTTTCATGTTTTTTAAGTCCGATTTTATCATTGGTTCCGTGGGGTCCTCTCTTTTCGTCTTCCAATCCTAAATCGATGATTTTGTGACGTTTTAGTCCTTTTGCCTTTTCCCGAATCGTCTTTGTCTCGTCCTGGGCAGTCTCCTTTTCGGTCCAATCAGCGGCGTGGCTTTTCCCTCGTTTTTATTTCTGGGTGTCCTTGGCGGGATTTGCCTCCTTTAGCCGTTGTATGGCGCTGTGGGACTTGGCTTGCTCTGCGCTGTTCTGTCGCCCCCGTATCAATCGGGTTGTGGCGTGATCCCGTCCGATGGCGCCACTTGGCCCTCCATCGGACGTTCGCGACGGCGGGCACTCCTGCGGCTCCGGCGAGGGAGGGTTTGAGAGCTTTACAGTATATGTAAGATAAATAAAGTTACATGACTTCTTCGTATATATTGTTTATGATATGTATTTATTTGCTGACTGGAAATCTATGAGGTTGATATTATTATTTCATGTTGACGTCGCCGACAGATTGTATTTTATTATATTCGATAGGCACACAGCTGTGGACTCGTCAAGACATAATATTTTCACGTGCCTGTCGTCGGTCTTTCTCTTTTCGACGACTTCATAGTTGGCTTCGTCGATGAATCTGGTATCATTGTGAACCAGCGTAATCTTGTTGACAAGTTGTCCGGACTGGCCTCCGGGCTTGTCTCGCTTTCGCTCGTAGGACCCAAATATCTTCCGAGATTCTAAATATATAGATTCTAAATGAGATTCCGGGATCTCTGTACACTTTACTGCCGGCACTGCTGACCTCAGAATCCGGCGTGCCGGGTCTGCTGTTCCTCAATTCGCCTTTTATTTTCTCTGGCGTTGTATGCGACGACACGTCGGCTTCCACCTCGTTTGGGACGTAGATCAATTTGTCGCAGTTCTTATCGCATCCGTCCTTCGTTATTGCGTCCGTCCAGACATCGCGACCCTTCACCTTCAACGAGTCCAGAAAGCCCACTTTGCAAGGTCCATACCGTCGTCCATAGCAACGTCTAAACGGAAATTTAGATTGGGGCTCGCAATTTTGTTGTTCTTCGACGCCTGTGTCGTCGTGTTTTTCGGTGGTTCGGTTAACTGCAATGAAAAAACAGGGGATAAACAAAAAAATAATTCATTCATTATATTAAGAGGACATAATATCTTCCGAAATTTGGCCGCTAGGTGGCGGGAACGTATAGTCGTGTTTTCTCGTATAGGTGTATATTTATTAATAAGATTAATTATTTACTGAACAAATTAGTGTATCTCATGTGGAATCGGGGGCTACGATCCTCTTTAATAGAATAACAAATACTTCCAAGGATCCGAAGAGTCGATCTGTCCGCGGAAGTATCTTTCCGGGAACTGAACATTTTCTAGGTTAAGTGTGAGACGAGGCACACGCCACCTCTCTACAAATTGTATTCTGTGTGTTTTTTTAGTTAATAAATTGAATGTTTTCAGTCGATAGAGCAAATCCGCTTCAATGTCGTCCCCATCGAGGGGGAAAATCTGCGAAGGCTGCAATCGCCCACCTGCATCAGGCTCCACCATTTGCCAGTGATATGCGACAGCTGTAACCGGAGTTTCCATGTAGAATGCACTGGGCTTACTGCATCGGAGATGAAAGTTATCTCCTTAAAGAAGAGGGTGATGATATTTTCCTGTAGTAGTTGTCAGAAGTCGTTGGACCAACTTCCGAAACTTTATAGAGTAGCCAGGAGCATAGGAGCCGAGAACGCAGAGCTTAAAGCTGAGATTGAGACAATCAAAGCTCGACAGACCGAGGAGACAGCGGAGATCAGGACTGATATAAAGACTCTGAAAATCAGCCAAGCATCCGTTCCAGGCCTAGTCAGCGAGATACAAGCCCTGCAGGGTGAAGTGACTTCCATTAAGGAGAGTTATGTCCCCTCGACAAGATTCGACACTGCGTTTAATGAACTCCGGGGAGAGGTCCAGGAGCTCCGGGGCACAATCGGAGGAGTCGAGGCTGTCATCGCAGGTAATAGTGAAAAACTGGAAGTGGTATGCAAATCCCAGGAAGAAATTAAAAGAATATCTGCATCAGCTATCACTCCGGAAACTATTGCCGACCGAATGGGAGCATGCCAAGCCGAAGTGGACGATGGGAAGTTACGTCAATCAAATCTGATTCTGTTCAATGTAGCGGAGCAGACAGCGGGGCCGTTGTCAATCCGACCGAAGAAGGACCTCGCAGAGGTACTTACCTGAACACTGAACACTATCAAAGTTGTGGACATACCGAATGTACGAGTAAGGAGAATAGGAAGATTGTGGAGGGGAAGAACCGTCCAATCATCGCAACCTTGTCGCCCTCGGACCTGGCGCAGGCTAACCTCAGAGAAAAAATGAAATATAAAAAGAGGGTGGTTATTTGTTCCGACCTGACTGACAACCAGAGGGCGCAATTCGACAAGATGAGGAAGCAGGTGGAGGAACACAAGAAGGCCAACCCCAGTACAACTCAACGAGTTGTCATACGTAACGGCAAGCCAGTCTATATAAGCCATATGGCTTCTTCCAATGAGATATTTCTGCTGGCCCTTCCGAACGGAGACAAAAATCTGTTCAGCCCCTCTGACATTTTCGCCCTCCATACACTGCAGATTCGAGCGTACAGCCACCAGGATTCCGCCCGCTCTTGTCTGTCCATGATCCCCTGGATCCCTGTCTCTCCGGAAAATCCGGAAGCCTGCTAGCCCCAGTTCTGCATCGCCTATACCAGAATGTAGCCAGGTCTCAGTTAAAATTACTATATCGTAGCTCTCGGTGCTTACCGGGAAATTCACTCGTAGTTGGAGGAGCTTTGTTCTGAATATGATCAGAATGTTCGAGGCCTCCTATGATCAGAATGTCCGGGCGGGCGGAATCCTGGTGGCTGTACGCTCGAATCTGCAGTGTATAGAGGACGAAAATGTCAGAGGGGCTGAACAGATTTTTGTCTCCGTTCGGAAGGGCCAGCAGAAATATCTCATTGGAGGAACTTACGTTTCCCCAGAGGCCGACACTCCAATATACAGAGCCCATACAGACGCGATAGTCAGAGCTGCGGAGGAGCATCCTGATCATAATATCATTATAGCTGGAGATTTCAACCTCCCATAAGTACGATGGATGAAGGACGATGTAGGTGTGCACTGTGATTATAGTAGAGCGGAAGCCGGACTCCGAAAAAGAGCGGAAACAGTAAGCGAAGCTTGTGAATACCTGGGTCTCGACAAGTTCTGCGAGGTTGCCAACCAGCATGGCAACATACTAGACTTAGTCTTCTCAGACACTGATACAGAAGTCGGGATTGAGATTGACCCTATCCTAGAAGAAGACTCTGCACTCCACCGGGCTCTAAACATTAAAGTAAACGGCATGACTGATGATGGCCTGCAATACAGCGAGGTAAGGCTAGACTTCAAGAGAGCGGACACGGAGCTTATCGCCGAACAACTGTCACATATAGATTGGGGAAACCTGTTAAACAAACCCCTCTCGGAAACTGTCTCTCTCTTCTATGAAACCGTCCAAACTGCAGTGGGGAACTGGACTCCTCGGAGGAGAGAAAGCAGTGGAAATGATCCAAGGTGGATGTCTCCTAGGCTCAGAATATCGGTTATCGACAAAAAGATTGCTCACAGGGCGTACAAAATGTCTGGCTCACCGGAGGCCTACAGGGAATTCTGTCGACTCAGGTCTGAGTGTAAAAGAATTTCGGCGGACACATATAGTGGATACATATCGAAAGTCGAGGATGGCTTAGTAGAAAAGTAGTCCTTCTGGAATTTCGTAAATAGTCGCCGCTCAGAGAGAGGGCTACCGGCCATGATGAACTTTGGAGATCGTGGAGTTGTTCGCTGATTTCTTCGAATCCGTATACACGGGGGATGACCAGGACAACCTGATTGACCCTCAAATTGAGCCGGTTGCTGACACAGTGGACATGTCGTCAATCACCCTCTCGAGGGAAGAAATCTTTCGGGAGCTACAAAGTCTGGACACAAGTAAGGGACCAGGACCTGATGGGGTGCCGGGATTGATTATTCGATCATGCGCCGAGGTGTTGGCCTCCCCTATCCTATACTTGTTCAATCTCTCCTTGGAGACAGGATGTTTCCCGGAGATATGGAAGAGGAGCTTTATTACTCCGATTCACAAGAGTGGCTCGAGGAACAGCGTATTGAACTACAGGCCGATTTCAATAATAAACACCCTCCCAAAAATTTTGGACGGGCTAGTTAACAAGAAACTGTCTGCTGGACTGAGAAGACTCGTAATCGGTATACAGCATGGATTTACCTCAGAGAGATCAACGATTTCAAAGTTAATGATATATGAAGACTTTGTCATGAACACTCTGGAACGGGGAAGACAGGTTGACGCAGTGTATACTGACTTCTCTAAGGCCTTTGACTCAGTTTCACTTTCGATAATGCTACGGAAGTTAGCAAGAATTGGAGTCAACGGATCATTGCTAACTTGGGTACAGGACTATCTCTCGGGAAGGACTCAAGTCGTACGTTACAAAAACTTCTGCTTTCGGTGTATCTCAGTTTCTTCAGGTGTTCCACAGGGATCACACCTTGGCCCGGTGTTATTTATCGCGTTCATCAACGATATAGCCGACAACTTCATATATTCCAGGTTTTTATTAATTGATGACGACCTTAAACTATTTAAAGCAGTTGAGAACGAAGCTGACACGGAGAGGATACAGTCTGACCTCGATAACCTGTGGGAATGGTGTGAGCGAAACCGCCTGGGTCTGAACCTGAACAAGTGTAAAGTGATGACGTTCACGAGAAAAAGTGTCCCAAGTCTCTACGAATATAAATTGGGTGGGAGGAGCCTCGTCCGTGTCGACACCATCAAGGATCTTGGAGTGTTGATGGACCGTAAGATGAGTTTCATTCCCCACATCGAGGAAATAACCCGGAGGGCATTACGAATGTACGGTTTTGCGAGCCGATCGGCGTTAGACTTCAGAAGAGTGGACTCGATAAAGATACTTTACCTAACCCTGGTAAGGCTTATTCTGCTGTATGGGTCAGAAATCTGGAACCCGGGGTTCGCAGTCCATATCAGGAAGCTTGAAGGAGTTCGACACAAATTTCTTAGACTGGCAGCTTACAAGCTGCGGCAACCGATGAGGAGAGAAGATCACGATTATTCAGTAGTTGCAAATGAACTGGGGATTCCTAGTTTGCAGTCCACCAGGAATATGGTTGATTTGTGTATGTTGTACAAAATGATGGCGGGTCTGTTAGAGTGCCCGGAGTTAACCGCAAGGATACAGTTGCACAACCCAGTGAGACCGCTTCGAAATGTGCGGAACTTTGTTATTCCACAAGTGAGGTCAGCATTCGGCGAAAGGTCAATCATTCGAAGACTTACAAGCCTTGCAAACGACACCGAAGGTTTGGACTTTGGAAGCTGTCTGGACGAATTCAAAAGGAGGGCAAGCAGACTAGTGCTGAACTATCTATAGAGACGCATAGTGAGACGTTGAGTAATGTGATATTGTTATATTGTACCATGCTGGGCATGGGGTATACCAAACATGTAAATTTTCTAAAATACTTATTTGTTAAAATAAACAGACTATATTTTATCTTTTGTAAAAGGTTTGATCCCGTTGATAAATAAATAAATAAATAAATATAATAATAATTAAGACTAGGATTCCGACTGTTTGGAAAGTAAACGAAGAAGCGATTGCTATATATGATGCTGAAGATATCTACTGTGAGGCGAATTTCCGGGTGGAGGCAACCTCAAACTCCACTTCCGGTATCCGAACACAAAACCCGGTCTCTCGATCTTTTCTATTTGTGATAAGGGGCGCCAGCCACACCCAGCGTGCGACACGATCGATATCGATGTTCGGAAAAGACCAAGGTCGCGCTCCAACTAGCTGCATCCTTGGGGGAATGGTAGAGGGGCGGTTCGGGGAAATCTTTACTTGGGTTGTTAAGCAACAATGAAAATTCTCAGTTAGAAATTTTGAGAGACGAGTAACAATTTATTAAAAGAAACTAACTTTCTAAATTCCAAATTCAATTTACTTCAACGACTCAAAATAAACAACAATTCTCGCTCTCTTTCAGTCCTTCAGTCCTTACGACTACCCGGTACATCAATTCCCTACTAGACTCCCGGCGGCTACTCAGTTCACCGTCGGAAGGAATGGCCTATTGCACGATGAAATTAGGAATCGAAAATTAACAAGGAAATTGACAACACGATATTCCTCAAATAATTGGTTACAAAATATTCTTCGAATAATATATCAACGCCCTGGGTCCCTGCTATATTTCGGCTTAACGTACGCGAAACGAAAATATCCTCGGTAAGCTATCGAGCAGCACGGCTCGGCTAACGCGGCAGCGGTCACGCGACAAGGTCAGAAGGACCCGCCGTGAAACGGTCGGCGACGCGCGAATCCCCGTGCGCTGAGGAAGACAAAAATCCCCTTAGCTTACCAGTATAGTGGATAAAAGCGTGCAAGCAGACACGTAACTAGGTGGGGCCGCCCGGAGAAGCCGGGGCGATACGGCCACGGGCCGTTTTCGCTTTATTTTCGCCGGTTTGCCTGTCGAGAAGCTGTCGCCGTCGACAAAGGCTACGAAACTCTACCTCGCGAAAAACGGCACGGAGACCCGCACGACGCACACTCGCAAATAAATCTTTATGAAATAACAAACGCAAAAGACAACACAAATTCTTCCGAAGTTCCCGGCCAGATCCGCGCACGAGCTCAGTACCGGTATCGCGCATGTGTCACTTTCCGATACCTAAAGACGCAACTCTACGACGCGATTTTTGCACTACCCGCACTCTCAGATAGGCCGGATTTTACTCCCGATATTTCGGACATATTATCCGAATCGCCGACAAGCAAACCGTTCTTTGCCACGGCTGGAACAGCGGTCGACGTCTCGACCGAGAGTACCCCGTGCGCAACTCACCGACAAGACCGGTGCGTCGACAAAGACAAATAACTTTACTGTAGACGAGTTGCGAGAAGCTTACCGGTATATTTTATGTGGCGTATGCCCCCAATCGAACCGTCTGTGACGCCTCGTAAATTGATCGTACAGAACAAGAACGCTTCCTTCCTTCCAAATCCTCTCAGGCGTTCCAAAATCGCAAGGGCGTCGAGATAATGCGAGAGAGTCATAGGCAGTGCACCGTCACTGTCGCCGGTCACCGGAAGAATTCCCGAACTCTCGCTACTTTCTCCGATCGCGACCGTTCGGGTACCCCGCTCACCCGCTTGCCCCCCGTGCCTACTCTAATTCCTCCGGACCAGCCTAACGCTAAATGACGCCTCGCAGGGGAACCTCACAATTAATCGCTCGCCAAGCATTCACGCGCGCGAATATTTAAATAGGGCCTGACGCAAGGCCATGCTCGCCACGACGAGAAATCTCCGCTATAAACGAAGGCGTCGGTGGGTACAAGGTGAAACATCCCCGTGCAGGTGAGACAGCACAGGGAACGGCCGGTCCACAGTTCGTCGTGGCAAGGCACGGACGACGGCAATCCTCTCCGCCATTCGAAATCAGTCAGGGCGGCTTCCTCTCGATGTCCGTTGCGCTGACACTCTCAGCTACTGGTACGACGTCTTCTTTCGGTCGCTCGATGCTCGCCAAGTGCGGATGGTACATGAAAACCGTTCAACTTAATTACTATTATATCGAGTTAACGCTACTGAGCCCCTCGGATCTGCCCGAGAAATGTGATCGGCACTCGGTGAGGGCGCGCGCCGACTCTCTCTCCTGGTGGCTTTAAAACTTTTTGGGACGTTCCCAAAATACGGCGTCACACTACGTGACATCAAATTTCATCATCGGAAAGTCTTTGTCAATGCAGCACTGTTTTAGGAAAAAAAAAACATTATTCACTTATAGAATTTTATTCTCTAAGGATTGAATTTTAAGATGTTAGTTTGAATTTCGCTTTTCAGACCGAAGTTTGGCCCGAACTTCATTGCGTGTTTAAGATATTCTCCTGACGTAATTTTGACGATAGGTGGGAAATGATATGTGAACGGCGATAAGATTTTTTTTATATCTTAAGATCGATCTCAAGTTCGAACTTACTATCGAATTTGAGTTCAGACTTAAGTGTGAACTTAAGATAGATTTTCAGTGCGCAATGAAGTTCGATCTCAAGATCGGTATTAAATTGGAACGAACGTCTTAAAATACGACCTTGAGTGAACATCTCCGAGCGAAGTTTGTGCGATGAAAAACACGAAATTTAGTCTCGTGCAGTTATCTTCAGGGTCATTTGAATTTTTCACAATGAGAAAGCCACGTGCACCTTTAAAATTACTCTGCACCTTTTTTTCCTAGATAATGCTTAACGCTACCAATCTAACTATGAAAAGTACTTGATAAAGACATTTAAAAAATATTCCAAGTACTTGTGATACTTCGTACGTGAAGTATTTTTAGTACTTTGTCCAGCTCTGGCGAAATTACAAGTTACATGCGATAGTGCCTATGAGATTTGCAATTTTCGTACGATGTTAAACATACAAAATTATAACGGCAACTGCATCTAGATATTACATAATTGATGATTGACGAAACGTCCAAAATTTAAATACCGTTCCGACACTTACCATGAATGGAAAGGAATCGCACCCAGATAAAGCATCATCGGATCATCTTTGGATGCTTGTCGGAGTTCCGTGAGCTTATCGTCGTACCCTTCGCGTTTCTTCTCCTCCTCGTGATTGCCCCGCGTAACCTTCTTCGGTTTTTGCTCCAAGTCCGGCTCGACTTTATCGTCCTTCTCCCACTCTTACATATTCTCCTTCTCGCGTTCCTTCTTCTGCTCGGCGATCAGGAAGAATTTCAGTTTTCGCCGAGCTTGATAAACCTTGTCACAGAGCTGCCATGTTCTCGACTTTCAGAGCTCCGTGCAATAATACGCAAAACGAAGCCGATTTCCCGTCATCGCCATTGTTCTCGTTGTCGGACTCTTCCTTAAGAGACACACCTTGCATGCTGGGCGTTCTCTCGGTCGCAAGAGACAGTATCAAGAGGCGCGATATCGCGCTTGGACTTCCGACGTCCACGACCGATATAAAACCACAAATTTCTATCGTCTTCAATATCGTCAAATTCGCCAAAAGCTCGAAGTCCGTTTTCTTCGTGTAAGGCTTAAAGAATAAACATTGTATCACTGAATTATAGAAGGTCATCGATTAATCAACATTAACATTCTTTTTAACTTTGAAAAATTAAGAAACATTAAATTAATTAATGTTCCGCCGTAATCGACGACTCACCATAGGCGGGGGAGAAAGTAGAACTCGTGAGCCTAAATTTCCGGTCTTCAGGTACCCCTGAAAGGGCACGTAATTTGTTTCCGCTAATTTTTGGAAGCAATAGGCAATTCTCGCCGAGCTTGTTGAATCTTGTCGTGGCCCTCTTCGATCACATCGCGATCGATGCGAACGTCACCAATTGATTTATGAGAAATATCGCCACGTTCAGTCTATCGGAAAGATCGAATTCGTAGACGCTTCGATACCCGAGAGTGCAGAGAATGCGAGCCTCGACCATTCGCATCGGTAACGCTGGTTCGTCGTGATTCGTGTAACCTGTAGGACATCAATTATTTGTAGTTGAATATACAGTAATAATATATAATAGAATAGACTTTTTCTCCGCCAGCTGTAAAGATCGTTCATTTCTTCACTACGATTGACCAAAGTCTATCCTAGTCGTGCATTCTAAGAATTCGTTTGTATCTTACTGAATCCACTGTAAAGAAAAATTGTAAATTTAATGTTACCGGACTGGAAGTTCTTATGCAATAACTGGTACATTAAATTTACTGTACAATTGTGATGAAAAATTAATACTATTTCGGAGAAGTTTAAGTAAATTATATAAACTAAAGTATTTTCATAGTACAATTAAAGTAAGTTATTAGAAATAAATTATTCCCAATCCTCTTAATACATTGAACATTTTTCATCACAATTGTACATGAAATTTAATATACGAGTTTTTCCATAAAAACTTCCCGTCCGGAATGTTCAATTTCATAAACGAATTGTTTTACAGTGCAATAGTAGCTTTAATGTTTTGTTGGAAATAAATCGTTGAGTATGAGTTACCGCCCTGGGAATATCGCCATTTGGAAGCAGCTTCGCTGATCCGTCCGCCGGAGCTGAGAAGATGCTGGTGAAGAATTTCGCTCCGAGTAACATAACCGAGACTGATCTTCGACAACTGATAACCCTGCTGGGTTTGACACCTGCTTGGCCTGGAACTTGAATATGCTTGACAGCAGAAGTTGAAGCAGATCGCTCCATGGACCGGAAGTCTCCTTAACGAGCATAGTTTTTTCCAGTTTTTTAAATGTATGCCGTAATTTTGCTGAACACTGTCCTAACGATGAAAAATTGAACGAAATAGAATTGGAGCACAATAATATTGATATTATTAGATAATTACCAACATTCGTGTATGATTATGTAAGATCTTTAAGCTCGCGGGATTCTGTATTTTTCAGTTAGACGAGTGATTAACGGAATATCGCAATTTGCCCCAGAAAAAACTTCACCGTGGAAAAAAGAGCCGCTTTTGTTGTCACACTTCCGGCGGGACTCTATAATCTATGTAATTTACCTGTAATTTCATGGCGACTTTTAAGACATTTTCACCTCGTCGCAGCTCTTTAACCGCCGCCTCTTCTCCGTGTCTTAAAATCTTTTCATTTCCTCTTTAGACATCCTTCCATTTGAATCGTTCCATTTGAGACAACAGCTGTTCTCGATCTGGGGCTGAACGCACGCAGAAATCGGATTCAGAAAGGAAATCGATCTAAAAGACAAAAAAATAGTAACGAAGTATTAAAGAAAATCATGTATACAATTTTCACCATTTCGTAAACAGTAATTCAATTGTTCGACTTACCGTTTACAATTTTGCATTTTTCTGTTCATCTTAGTTTTAATTTTCTTCGCGTTACAATTCTCATTAACGGACTTTGTAAGGAAATGCGTTCTCATTACAAGAAAGAAAGTGACAACTCTTTTTGTTACGTCCTTGTCATGTTCCATGTATCCTACTACGGTTAAATTTTCCATTTCGGATACTCTCTCTACTATTTGGTGCAGCGTATTTCGCTTCATCGTCATGGTGCCAACGACTGCGAGTACAACGGTCTCTAAAGTCTTGACCCGTTTGAAAAGTTCTTCACTGGGGTATAGTAACTCGCTGTAATGGCTCATGAGGTCAATGACTTTGTCCCGTTCAGAAGCATCGTCGGCCACCAGACGATTAATACACTCTGGGCATTTCGTTATTTTCGTGATTTTTCGAGCGGTGTAACCGGCTATGGTATGCCAAAACCTCTTCACTTGTTTGCACAACATCGTAATTGTGCATAGACAAGTGGCTTTGAGTCGACATGGAACACGTTTCGAGATAGTGGCGATCTCACATGACAACAGTCGAAGAAGAGCTGTCCTCGAGCTCGACATAGTGTCCACTATCGATCGCAGCATCCAGTTTGGCGAATAGTTCTTTCGTCTACATTAGAGTATCGAGTAGGTCGGCGCCAGATACATTAGAGCCCTTTGGAGGCTTTACTAGCGAATACGAACAGAGCAATCTGAACGCTTGAGCAAATAGAACCGGATCGGGACGGTCATTGCTTCCACAAGCGTTGCGAATCCCCCCATGGAAATAAAGTATATGCATAAATATATTTCGGGATATATGTTATATATACATGAGATATAGAACTTTTTGCCACATTATATATCTGAAAAGTATAATGAAGATATATGAAAGATATATACATGACATATACTCATTCAAATTTCTTTTTACGGTGGTTAGTACGTAGCGAAAAAGGGTTTGGCTATATTTAAAAAATTGATTGGTTTGTCATCATGAATTATATCAATTTAGAATACAATACT
>JAPYZD010002784.1:0-14823 GCA_030522725.1 Ichneumoninae sp. B BG-2022a
GTTGAAAAAAAAATTGTTCATCAAAATATGTGGTAACTCAACTTTTTTTTTAAATAAAAATGATTCGTTCATTTTTCGGAATACGTATGAATTTTTTCATATTTTTATCTTTATTTTTATTTTTCTTGTTTTTTACACGGAAAAATGTGCAAAAGCCAAAATAAAGATAAAAATCTGAAAAAATTCATACGTATTCCGAAAAGTGAACGTAATTAAATAGACAAGCTCCCTGCTTCTCGATTCTATTTATAAATCGCGAAAATCGCACATTTTTTCAAAATAACTTTTGGAACGAAATGTTGGCGCTTGACCTTCTAAGCCTAGGCCCGATATATTTTTCCTCACTGTTTAAGAATCTATAATTTCAATCCTGGTTTAAGATCTTATATCGAAATCCGCACCAGAAACGAAGAATATTATTCGCGGCATTTATAAAAATGTCCAGCGTTTGCATAAGGAGTTCAATACTGCTGGTATTTACTAAATCACCATTAAAATTTAACAGATTTTTGTGCAAGCTCAAAGAACCCGAGCTTCTGGAACCTCTGATGCCCGCGATAATCGCTTGCCTCGAGCACCGTCACTCCTACGTCCGACGTAACGCAGTCCTTGCGATTTTCACCATCTACCGGAACTTTGAATTTCTCATACCCGATGCACCGGAATTGATAGCAAAGTATCTCGAGGGTGAGCAGGATATGTCATGCAGAAGAAATGCGTTTTTGATGTTGCTGCATGCAGATCAAAGCCGAGCTCTCGCCTATTTAGCCGCCTGTTTAGATCTTGTGCCGACGTTCGGTGATATATTGCAACTCGTAATCGTCGAGCTGATCTATAAGGTAAACCACAAAATTTATATTTAAATAAAATGTTCACCAAAAGAAAAAATACAGTGTTAACCGATACTTAAAATTTTCCAGGTTTGTCTAGCCAATCCGTCGGAACGAGCGAGATTCATTCGTTGTATCTACAGCCTACTGAACTCGCCGAGTGCAGCGGTTCGTTACGAAGCCGCTGGAACGCTCGTCACTCTTTCGAGTGCCCCAACAGCGATAAAAGCCGCGGCTTCGTGCTACATTGAGCTCGTTGTCAAGGAAAGCGACAACAATGTTAAATTGATTGTTCTCGATCGTCTTATCGCCATGAAGGAAAGTCCATCGCACGAAAGGGTTCTTCAAGATCTCGTTATGGACGTTCTACGTGTACTGGGATCACCGGCGCTCGAAGTTCGTACGAAAACTCTTGCCTTAGCGATGGATCTCGTAACAACGCGAACAATCGAGGAGATGGTACAATTGTTGAAGAAAGAAGTGTTACGTACCGCCGGCGGCGAGCATGAGGATGCAGGCAGATATCGACAGCTTCTCGTCAGAACTTTGCACAGTTGTTCAATAAAATTTCCGGACGTTGCCGCCACGGTTATTCCAGTTCTCACTGATTTTCTGTCCGAGAGCAACGAAGCCGCCGCCACCGACGTACTGGTATTCGTTCGCGAAGCTATACAGAGATTTGAGAATCTCCGACCGCTTATTATTGAAAAACTGTTAGAGGTACGCTAATTGGGATATTAATATCGATGTTTTAAGACCAGAAAGGCACCTAAGCTGTGGTTATTCACAGCCTATGAACTTGCGGCATTAAGGGGAAGTGAAATATCGCGGTCGGTAATGAAAACTGTAATGAACTTTTTTCAAGGGTGCTAATTTTTTTGAGAAAAAATTAAGTTCGAGCCGCAGGCACACGTTAATTTCGCATCCGACCCGAAATAATCTTTTTCTCAAAAAAATTAGCACCATTGAATAAAGTGAATTTGAAAATTGCAACTATCTCTCTCACACTCATGTGACTTTCCCGTCACGTGACCTTCACTTCACCTTAAGCCATATTGATGAGGCCATACTTAACCATAATGCGAATCCTTACGAAAACCTTACGCATTAAAATATATATATATATATATTCGAGATATTCATAGATCCGAGTACAATATTTAAAGTCAGTCCGAGATATTCTTTTATCGTAACAATCTGTGATGTTTCAGATATTCTTGCAAATTCGCTCGGTAAAGGTGCACAGAGCAGCATTGTGGATCCTAGGGGAGTACGCCACCTCGAAAGAGGATATCGAGAGCTTGATGGGTCGAATAAGAGCTGCTCTGGGTGAACTACCGCTTGTCGAAGCTGAAAACAAACGTCAAGCCGGCGAGAAGCCGCCAGAGGACGGCAACACGCAAAGCGCACCGGCGCAGTTGGTCACGTCCGATGGAACTTACGCAACGCAGAGTGCTTTCAGCACGTCGAACACGGGTAGGGATTTAAGTGAACCCCGCTTGTCCTGTGAAGATTGCGAATAGTTTGATAAAGAAAAATATGTTCTGCCACAGGTAAGAAAGAGGAAAAGCGTCCAGCTCTGGTTCAATACATGATGGAAGGTGACTTCTTCATCGGGGCGTCCCTGGCAACGACTCTCTCCAAGTTGGCTCTTCGTTACAAAGCCCTTGAGGATACCATACAGAAAAGCAATCGCATGCAGGCCGAAGCTATGCTCGTAATGTCTAGCGTTCTTCAGTTAGGTCGTTCGGGTCTTCCGACCAAAGCCATGACCCACGACGACGCCGAGAGAATCTCTCTATGTCTGAGATCACTTGCTTGTCCTACGACGATCGTTCAAGATGTTTTTACCGAGGGCTGTCGTGATGCCCTCGGAAGAATGCTCACCGCCAAGGCCGAAGAAGATTCGCAAACGAAAAAGGTAATACGAATTCGGCAAGAGAACAACTAAAGTTTGCATTGAGAGCAATTTCAGTTAATAAAAAAATGCTACTATATAACTTTTAAGATCGTACAATTAAGATACATTTTTTGTCCATTCATTTACCAGTAATTCTATTTCCAATCTACCAATTCTCGCGAAGTTTGCAAGAATTTCATAATTCCTATAAAATTTTTTCATATCGTGTTTATACAGAATTTTTATAATTTGCAGGCAAAGGAAAAACCAGGAAGCATCGTGCAAGTCGACGACGCGATACAGTTCATACAGCTGACTCGCGGTTCCGATTTAACTGGCGGTGCCGGTGACGTATTTGAGCAGAGTTTGAGCGCAGCGGTGGTCGGCCGACCGGGCAGCGGTTCGGACGCCCCAGCACCGAGCGCTCTGAGTAAAGTTACTCAGCTCACCGGTTTCTCAGATCCCGTTTACGCCGAGGCTCTCGTTCATGTTAATCAGTACGACATCGTTCTTGACGTTCTCATAGTCAATCAAACCGAGGATACGCTACAGAATTGTACCCTCGAACTCGCGACTATGGGAGATCTCAAGCTCGTCGAGAGACCGCAACCGATTGTTCTTGCTCCTCGTGACTTCGCGAGCATTAAAGCTAACGTCAAGGTCGCGTCTACAGAAAACGGCATAATATTCGGGAATATAGGTAATTTTTTATTCAATTGATCTATCCCTTCGAAGTCGCTCATGACAAATTGCGGCGTAAAGTTTACTCCGCGTAGCGTGACTTGTTTTTTTTGTTTCGTAAAAACAGAAAAAATTATGTCGAGACTTTCATGTAAACATGTTCAGAATATTCCAACAACATTCAGAAATCACATTTTGAGAAAATGTCTGATGTACGTGTATGTGTCCCAGAAAAAGGATGTGAACACGCTACGAGACGCAAATTTTAAGCGATCGACCTAATATTCTATAGACAAGTACCTGGCTTTAATCGGCAAAAGGATTCAATTTTTTTTTTTTTTTAATAAGTCGAGTTATTTGTGCTTATTTGACATGAATTTTAGCGAAAAACAATAAGGCTCAGATATCGAGATTACATTTTTCTTTTAATCGCAAAATCGTTAAGATGTTTGTATGGCTGAACATTAAGCAAATTAAATATGATTATTTTACTTCGGTGACGAAACTTTCTCTCTGAGGCAGCCAATACTCAAAGAAAATCTTTTTCCATAGAAGCTTTATTTCAGGAAAGGGTATTACATAAGGAAGCTATGTAAAAATCTCGTTATTAACTTTTTTCGTTTTTATCTCAAACAGTTTACGACATATCCGGGGCTGGATCCGACCGCAGCGTCGTAGTTCTCAACGATATTCACATCGATATAATGGACTATATAGTCCCGGCGACATGTACGGACGCCGAGTTTCGGCAAATGTGGGCTGAATTTGAGTGGGAAAACAAAGTATCTGTCAACACGTCGCTCGCCGATCTACGCGAGTATCTGGCGCACCTGCTGAAATCCACGAACATGCGATGCCTCACGCCTGAAAAGGTAACCAAAGATAATTTTTTTTGTCTTGTCTTATCGAAAGTTTTAATTTTATTTAACGTCGTTGTCTTGTTTTTTATGTCTGCGACAGGCACTATCGGGACAGTGTGGATTTATGGCGGCGAACATGTACGCCAAATCGATATTCGGCGAGGACGCTCTGGCAAATCTGTCTATCGAGAAGCCGTTGAACAAGCCGGACGCACCGGTAGTCGGTCACATTCGCATACGCGCCAAGAGTCAGGGAATGGCTCTGTCTCTCGGCGATAAGATCAATTCTGCGCAGAAGGTTGCACAGAGCAAAGTCGTTCAAGCAGCTTGAGTTCCCATGGGTCAATCCTATTGAAATCGTACCTTGGAAATCGTACATAAATACGTCGGTAGAAAAAAAAAACGTGCGTGCATAACTTTCCGGCGGCTGATGCAAGGAATCGACTATAAAAAAAAGTATATATATAAAAACATTTAAAAACCCAAGAATCTGCACTCAACCTCGACTCGGATGACCTGAACACCGGCGGTGAGCAAACACCAGGATTACCGGCGATGATGAGCGAGGGCACGCAATCCAGATATTTTTTTTAAACGTTTCCAGCAATCCCATTTTACATAGATAATACATGAATACTTCCCACGACATTTTTTCGACAGAAAAAAAGCCGCGGTCTCGTGTATTCGTAGTCGAGAAAATAAATATACAAATATGATTAATTTCAGTCAATTTGATTTCTTATCCCCGCCTTTATTGAATGAATATTTTATAAATACAATAGTTATATTGAATGTATTCATATTACAGGTGTTTTGAGTACGAGACGAGAAAATTGAAAATTCGTTTGCTAGTCTCGATCGATCTTTATTTTATTTTTTTTTTCCATCATATTATTATTATTAATATTATTCAATTTTCATCACTGTTCAATCCTTCGGAAAAAATAAAATTATAGCCAACCTCCCGCTCTTCTCGGCGATCTGCCGGTGTTGATTCTTGGCGATTTTGGCTGAATGTTGACCAACTTTTGGCGGTCATCCGGTCTGTTGGTTCGTGGTCCCGGTGTACCAGGAATTACAGCTACGTCGGGAATATTATTTCCCAAGCACGGACTTTCCGAAGCTCTCGGTCTCGGTCTGACGATGCTCTGTGATTCACCCGAAGAGCCGAAAATGCTGGTACTCATGGCATTTGAATTATCCGAAGAAGTATCACGCGATTTATTTTTATCCGTCGCTTCCGAAGTGTTGACTGGTTGATTCGAGACTTGAACGGTTGGCTTCGATGAAGGGCCATTCGCAGTTCCCGAGGTATTCGATCCCTTATTATTATTATTATTTATCGTCACTTCGTTGTTGCATGCCATCTGCCGATAATTTTTAGCATCCCCTATAGAGAGTGTTGAATTATTGGCAGGAGGGACAGAGACATTGTGACCAGAAGTAAGAGCGTTCGAAGCTTTTCGCTTGATAACTCGAGGCGGTGAAGTTTTAATCGATATCAGAGGTTCGGGATTTTTTTTATTTCTCTCGTTCTCATAGCCAACCGCCGTTGCGGGCTTTTGTCGAACCACTTTTTCTGCAGGTTCCGGTGAAAAATCACGAGTGGGCGCTCTTGGCTTGGCGGAATTGTCGAGCTCATCGATATCTTTTAAGATATGAAGAATGTTACCCGCCGTTTCGACAGGGGGCAATTGTATTGGTATCGTTGGAGGCAGAGGACTCCTGGTACTCAAACGTCGAGCCTCCTCCATCGCATTCTTCAAACTCTGTTGACTTCTCAACGCCGCTCTGCTGTTGCTGCGGCCGATCTGGGAACTTTGCACCGCGCTGCTGATCACCTGTTGGCAAAACGTCGATTAGGAAAAGACCGGTTACATCATGGAACTTTTTTCCCCGTTCGTTAATTTTATGCTTTACGATAAATTTTCGATGAATTATCCTAATACGTGTCGATACGCAACAACCAAGAACAGTTGTTGATATAATAATTAACAAAACTTTTATTTAGTTAATATTTAAAAAAAAAACACACAATTTTACGGAAAATTCAATAGAGTTACATGTTCATCGGGTACCACGTGACACTATGCCCAATAGCACGTTTCTTATATGTAAAAAATTGTCGAGCAACTGCCTTGTGACACGAAGTGTGAGCGTTATCACTGATAATACGTTGATGATTACATTTTATTAATGTTAAAGCCAATCGTTATTATTACTGGACATTTATTGATTTTCATGTATTGACCTCTTTCATAAAATTCTTAAATCTTGTCTTCATAAGCCGTATTACATGGAACCCTACACGTACGTCTGCATATCGAAAACATGCAGCATTTTTTGGCCACAATCCGCTCACTAAGGCTTCTGTCGAGCAGTATTTATAAATAACTGGCTATTTATATATCAGGAAAAGATTATATTTTGTAATATCGATAGTTTAATTAATCGAACCGTTTATATTTTTAGATTTTTTTTTTTATGATAAATTTAAAACAAATGTGGCATGTGACTTTGCTTCAGACACAAGTTTTCGTACAGAATATGTAGCTAGGAGTGAAATAAATGGACGATTTCTAACTAGTGGGAAAAGATACATTGGGCATAATCCCGAAACGATAACTAACAAAAATATTTAATCGTATATTTTTGTAACCAATGTTGCAAAAATGTGTGATTTTCGGTATTTTTAAACAGTCGAGACTTTGCTTCCCCATGAAAATCACAAAAAACCCAGGTTCTTATTATATTCTATGGAAAAAATACATACAACAGTGCGTAAACCTCCATTTTCACACCTTGTGAAATAAAATTTTATCGGATACTCGTGAGAAAAACGATTTCTGAACTCGTGTGATTGCAACACTCGCCTTCGGCTCGTGCTGCCAAGTCACAATGTAACATTTTTTTTATCTGATTTTTCCATGGTGTCTGGAAGATTTAAAAAAATTATCCTTCCATGTATGGTTTCTTCAACCTTTTACATTGCCCTGTCCTATAAGTAATACCAATATCTTCCCCCTCTGTACCGCATCTGCCATGGCATTTCTGCCATGGTCATAGAGAAACTGAGGAAAACCTATGCCGATACGGTTGGTCTCCGGTTCGATTCCCAGCATCGGAGCTTCATCGCGTTTCACCGAGAGTGTAAACACGGATTACAGCTATATATATATTCAACAGTCACATTTAGAATTACCAAGGTGTGAGTGGCCGTTGTGTATATCTCGAGCTTCGTCCCTCCCATATTTTTATTTTCGACGGAATTACAAGAACCAGGGATCGAACCGTCGACCTCCCGATGCTTAGGTGGAGAGGCGAGAACGCTTACCATCAGATCACCGCACCGGTTTGATGTCTATAGTACAGGTTCGAAATAAAATTCTAAGAGATTTCAAGGACTGTTTCTGAATTTTCAACGCCGTAAGACTGATCGATGTTCTGTTACTGGAAAGGTACCGACGAAACATCATTATATCTGACCATATACGTCCATATCTGTATCAGATATGGATCTGATCGGATCATATATGTTCTTTTCGGCATAATATATGTTCATATGTCTATGCATGATAAGGTCGTGTTTCATATATGATAAGATATGATCCCGTATGGTCACATATGTTCAGATATGAATTCTTATCCGATCATATGTGAACATACTCACTCATGCAAGATCATATCCGGTCATGTGTTGCTCATACATAATCATATCTGATTATGTATGAATCGTATCTGACAATGTCGGATCATATATTAATTATATCTGAATATAGCGGCGATCTGGAGACAGATTTGAAGAAGTCTATTGTCGTTATTATTATTTAAATATTTATATCCTCACGAATGACGTGGAATGATAAAGGCAAGCAATTTACCGTTTTCAGCATTACATGTGTAACAGAACGTATAATTTTATATTTGAAGTGAGAATCGTTTGTCATCTTCAGAAATGAAAATTGTAATTTTAGATATCTGCAAACAGCAATACCTGTGCTTCCTGATGGTATTGTCGAAAAATCTAGGTGCCTACCACGTTCTATAATGGGATTGAAAACGTTAGAAAAGCGGTATCATTTGATTTTTTTTTTTTTGTAAAAATCAAAAGCTTCAAAAAATGTTCCATAGCATATAACTCCATGTATTTTTTCGCGCTGAACCTGAATCGGACAACGATCTTGCCTAAAAGTCAAGCACGACCTTATCGTTGAAAAAAAAATTGAAAATGAAATCGCAAAAGTTTCTCTACGAGGAAACCAAAAAAATACAGAAAAAGCTTTTTCATAGACGAAGCTTTGCCAATAAACAGATATTATGAGGAATCCGTATGAAAATTTCAATTTTCGACTTTTTCAAAAATCATGCTAACCATTTACGTTGAAAACCAAATTTCTACACGAACCTGTATTGATATCCGCATGAAGCTACGAATTTCTTTTGACCGTAAATTATTGGTGGCCGCGAAAAATTGCAATTACAGTTTTTGTTATCGACCGGGCCCGGTTTGAGCGAGGAGAAAGGTTTTACATCGGCTTAATTGGAACGATATTAAGTACATGATCTTGTAAAACGAATGAAAAATAAATATTTCACGGATCTACAAAAAAATAATGCGACCATTTGAAAGACAGGTAGGTTAAGTTTTCTCAATACCTGACCCCACCGGCGTTCTGCAGACTTCAGTACAGCGAGCCTAGCAACCCGTCTCCATCTCGCAATGTTGTCTTCACCTTCAGGCGGCTGTTGGAGCTCGGCTTCCTCCTGAGCGTCGGACTCGAGACTGGTGATAGGTCCACCCACTTGGAAATCTTTCATCAATTGTCTCTCCCACACTTTCATTTTTCTTCCAAGTATTGCTGAAGATCACAAAAAATATAAATAAATTCTCGTAATTTGCCGAGTGCCGAGTGAATGTCATGAGGAAGACATATGTGTGCGCATACTCTTCTCTTTCGTGTTAACTCCATTGATGTCCATTCCATTTCTGTGCAGAATATCGAGCAGTTCGCAACGCCAGGATGAGAGATCGCTCTTGAGCTCGTGTACGTCATCCTCGGTTACGGGTTCCATTTCATGTTGGGTGTGAGAGTTCACGACGTATCTCCAGACGAGGGCCCGCATCACTGAACCATACCTTCGTAGAAAAAAAGATATTAACGATCTCCAATATGTTCGAAACTTTTCACACTCTACCTGAGGTCACGAGCGCGCCTTCGAGAACTGTTTCTTCTGCTCATTTCCTTCTTCTGAATGCCGAACAGCCTCAAGAATACTTTTGGAGGCGGGATGATATTAAACGGTGGCGGAAGGGTTCCTCCTTCCTCAAAATAACTCATCCACAATTTTGTTCTCGCGAATTTCCACTCGGTGTCCGAATGTTCCTGAAGAAAATTTTTTAAAAATCATTTATAGTCACTACAATGTTTATTATAATATAGTACGAGTGGTAATGGGGGCTAGCGCTCCGTGAGCATTCGCGCTCATCGACACTCACTGTGAATGCCTGTGCGATGCATCTGCGATAGTGTTTATAGGAGTGTCTAGTGATCTTATACTTTATTCTTAAGTAGATATTATATTATATTATATAGGCAGAAAGAGTACATTCGAACCTCAATAACAGCGTAGCTGTTGCTCATCATAGCGATAAGAAGATTCAGTAGAACGATCACGTTGATAACGGAGTATGAGCCAAACATGAGAAGTCCCCAGAAACGAGTATAAGACTTAACACCTGTAAGTTCGAAGCTGTCAATGCCAACACCGCCGAAACTCGCCCAGAAGAGGCTTTGACATGACTCGAAGAGATTGCTGAATCTTCGCCATCGTATGCAAGCGTCACTCGCAGCATCCCAGTCAGGATCGGCTATGTCGGCGTAACATTTTCTCTTCTCGAGCTCAGCGAAGTACCAGAGCAATTGATTCAAGCCACATGCGAAAGCGAAAAGGACGAGAGTGTAGATGAAAAAGAACTTTACGATGTCGATAACCATCCGGCCTAGGGAAATCTAAAAAAATAAAAGAAATAAATTGTTTCGAGTAAAAATATTTCTCGTTTAAAAACAATTTTCCGATTGCTATTTCGTCATAGAACAAAGGCGTAAAGTAATTTACACACTGTTTTCTATTTTTTTATCGTCTTGTGCATAGCTTTCCCTCATGAAAATGAACCATTGGTCACCATTAAGAAAAACCATTGGGATAATGATTGGAATATTTCTAATGGTAAATTGGCGGACTATTCGGACGACCATTCAATATCTCAACGGTAACCATTCAATTTCCCAATGGTAACCATTCAAAGCAAATAATATGAAGAAAAAAATGTTATTCTTGTCAAATTCGTTGACCACGTTTGCAACCAATGAGTAACCAATGTGCAACCCATGTATTCGTTGATATTTCGGCAACCGGTTAGCATATTAAAATCATCTACATAGTTTATTTAATCGACAAAAAATTATTTAATCGAAGAACAACTGTCTACATTTTTACACAGGCCTTCCTGGCAATATTCTTTACAGTTTTCAATAATTTGTTTGCAACGTTTCCGCATTAACTACCCAAGAAACATTAAAATGCCTTGCTTATTTTCAATCTGCCATAAAAATCAATGTTAAATGGTGCAAATAAAAAAAAAAATTCTCAAAAACGGTGATGACGAACGCATTCAAACTTTGCAGTTACACTTAGACCGTTCATATCAATGTGTAAAAACAAAATCAGCATACTTTTCTTGATGACGTTGTAACGCTCGACCCTCCTTAACTGTACATTCATTAGCCAGTCTACTCTAGTATCTACGGATAGTACATGACCATTGATGGAATGAAAAAAATTAATAACTATGCAATCCATGTATAAATAGTAGACGACCGTGCTCTTTGTCATAAAATCTGATCGCTTGGATAGATTTTGGGCAAATGCAATATAAAAATCCTTCATTGATTCTATTCGTGTGTAGCTTATGATGATAGCTCAAAATGTACTAAAATTAATACGTTTTTTTAATCATAAATATCAAAATCTCACAAAATCTCAAATGGGGCATCAATTTTCATAAAGATTGTATTAATAACAAACGGAAAAGACTACTTTAATTGTGTGCGAAACTTAAACTCGCTAGATCAAGTAGTTCACGAGTTATAGCGATTTGAAAAGATCTGAAACCATTTTATATACATCGGGACGCTACCTGAACAATATATTTCCCGATGATTTCGTTTATTTTAAGTATCTAACAATAATAACTAAAAAAATAGCTTCCTATATATGGAAGCAAAAATGCAATTATATATGATTCTTCTACGACACCTGAAGGGGACCCAAATGAGGATTTATGCTGAAGAGATGAACGAGCTTGAGAGCACTCAAGACATTTGCAGCCGCAAAGAGTCCTTCGGCGATTAATTGAGGATCAAAGTCGCCCCATCTCTCTCTCGGCACGAATGCAGCTCCGGAATCCACACGAATCTCGGCTCTTTGCTGAACATAAGCTGCAACTCTCAAAAGTATTGTTGCAATGTAAAGGGAGTTTCTCGTGAAGTCAATGAAGTTCCATAGATCTCGAAGATATGCCTTGAGACCGCCCACGTATACCTTAAAAAAGTAAATTAATTAAGGAACGAATATTGTTCAACTTATACATAATTAATAATCGGAACAATTTCTTTACATCTCTGGTTTCCTGCCAGATGAATCCGAGGACGTACAGGACGACTATACATTCCAGAGGCGTTGGGCCGGAACCCCTTTGCTTCATCAGATCTGCCTCGAGTTGCTTTATAGTGTTGTCACTACCGAAGAGTCTAATAACTTCGATCTCGGCACGTTGCGAGACCAGCATTAGCACCACTGTTAAAATAAAATGTTAATAATATATTTATGATATCCATTTGATCGAAGGTTTGAACATTTTCAATGGACTCACGAAGAAAGAAGAGATAGGAGGCGGCATGCACGAGAAATTTCATAAACGGTCGGCGAAGCAACTGCCCCGTTTTGGACTCAGGGGCGAAGAAGTAAACCATGCAATAAAATGGAAATAAAATAGCGGTCTTCAGAAGAATCCAGAATCTCTGGCCATTTTTCATTCGTCGAAAACCCGGGACTCCCTCGTACCTTTGACCCAAGAGAGTATGGTAAATTACCGAGAAGTTCATTAG
This sequence comes from Ichneumoninae sp. B BG-2022a, assembly GCA_030522725.1. Taxonomy (NCBI): domain Eukaryota; kingdom Metazoa; phylum Arthropoda; class Insecta; order Hymenoptera; family Ichneumonidae; species Ichneumoninae sp. B BG-2022a. The sequence continues at coordinate 12,440 of JAPYZD010002784.1, forward strand.
GAAAAATGGACAATGATTGTGAGGAAGTTACACTGCAAAAAACAAGTTTGTGTTTTCGACACTCTTTTCTACATACGTAACACTCTCTTTAACACATAAGTTTTATCCAAACTGACACACTTGTTATTTGTCAGTATATCATCGAAACTCAATACTTGGTACTTAGAAAAGTAAAAGTGCAATATGGTTGAAATCCAAAAGGTTGGTCGAAAGTACACTCACCATATGGCCGCAAGAAGCTGTTGAATATGTGAATGAGCGACGAATTTCTTTTGCTTGTACTGAATAGCGAGTTCGAGACGGGCGAGCATTTTCGTCGACTCAAGTGTTAAATCTTCGGGGTCGTGATTCAGTATGGTGTTCAATTCCGCTGTAGTTCGAACTTGCTGAAGCAAATCCACGGCGAATCTTGGCGGTTTGTAGGTGATAAATTCATTAATTAATAAACTTAAACGTACGCGACAAATTAATGTAACTTATAATTAGGCCCATTTTCCTTCCTCATAGAGGATGCAACGATTTCGTAAAAAAAAAATCGAGATTTTAATGTCAGGGTACTGAAAATAATCTAAAACATAGAGAAATGTGATTTTTAGCTAACTTCCGGGTGTGTGTGCGTGTGCGGGCGCGAGCGCGCGCCCACACACGCACACACCGCAGAGTGATCACGTCGCTTCGTTCGGTGCGAATTTCGTGAAGATTGAGGCCCAATTGGAAATTTGACACGATTTTGAAATTTTTTAAAATTCCTAATCGACCTAAAACTGCACACAAATATACAATTTTGATAAAACACCTTTGGAATTGAATTTGATCAAAATCTATCGAAGTGGAATCGATCGGAAATTTGACACGGGAATGAACGAACACTGTAAAAGGTCTCGTATTAAATTTTGCCAAAATGGATCGAATCGTTTACATTTTATAAGGATTTTGAATTTTTTTGAATATTTCGGAGAATGTTTATTTTACGTCCGACGAGAGTTTCTGCATCGAATATCGTTGCAGGAGTGAAATAAGTTCGGGTTTCGTAATCAGGAAAAATACATTATACATGGCCACAAAACGGCGAATATCGGATGATTAAAAAATCTTTTTCTAAGACCCTGTATTTTCGTTGAACAAAGTAGATGCAAAGATCCGACAAAGTGAAGGGCGTTGGTGTATTTTTTCGCGCAGAACCTGAATCGGTCAGTCGTTCTGCAAACACGACTTTGACGTTGAAAATTGAAATTTTCATATGAATTTCTCATAAAAGTTGCACATTTGTACTGTGATATGGCTTTCTCATAATGTTCTTTTATTCACGAACTTCCTCTGCGAGGAAGCCAACAATACAGACGAAGCTTTGCGAATAAAGGAAAAATATGAGAAAGCCATATGAAAATAAAAATGCGCAACTTTTTCGCTTCCTCATAGAGGAAGCTTTGTTTTCGTGAAAATTTTTTTTTTCAGATTTTAGTGTCAGAGTTCTTAAAATAGTCTGAAACGTCGAGAAATGTGATTTTTAGTTGGCGTCCGGACGTATATGTTTGTGTATGTGTGTGTGTGTGTGTGTGTGTGTGTGTGTGTGTGTGTGTGTGTGTGTGCGCGCGTGCGTGCGTGCGTGCGTGTGTGTGTATGTGTGTGACAGACTTGCGTCCTTTAAAACGACTATAACTCGGAAACGGTTCGAGATAGCCAGTTGAAATTTGGTCTGTTTAGAGATTTTATGCGATTTTGAAATTTTTGAAAAAAGGTCGTGGTAGCTCTGATTTGCGTAAATTTTGAACGATCGTCCTGAAATTGCACATAAATATAATACTATGACCAAAAATGTTTGGTATTGAATTTGGCCGAAATCCATCGAAGGGGTAAGATTTTATGGGATCTTGAGTTTTTCTGAGTTTTTTGAAAAATTATTAAAAACAGGCTAATTCGAGTAAACATGGAGGTATCGATCGGAAATTTGACATGGGAATGGACTAACACTGTACAATGTTTGGTATTAAATTTGGCGAACATGGATCAAAACGTTAAAATGTTATGGGATTTTGAAAATTTGAATTTTTTTGAAAAATTGTATTTTTTGTCCGACACGAGTTTATGTATCAAGTGTCGCCTCAGAAGTAAAATAATTTGGAAACTTGTCATCAGTGGGGGAAAAATATATTGGACGTGGCCACAAAACGGTGAATATTGGATAATTGACTTAATAATAAAAAATAAACTTTTTCCATAACTCTGTATTTTCGTTCATTAAAAAATAGGTGCACGGATGTAACAAAGCGAATACATCGGTGTATTTTTTTCGCGCTGAACCTGATCGGCCAGACGTTTTGCATAAAAGGCAAACACGACGTTGACGTTAAAACAAGTTGAAAATTAAATTTTTCATATCGCTT
>JAPYZD010002785.1:0-20866 GCA_030522725.1 Ichneumoninae sp. B BG-2022a
ACATCAGGCTTTTCTGCCCAGTTTTGCCACCTTGTCCGATCCAAAAATGATTGGAAAATTTAGTTTTGCCCAAAAACCTCGTTTTGCCCCGTTGCCCCAGTTTGCCCCGCTCTCCCCTACATTTTTTTTTACTTTTTTTTAGGAAACAATACTAGCAACAAAGAACTTCATTCCTGCAGCCAGCTGCGTCCATGACGTAGATAGATCAAAGATAAATCTCTGTGTTATTTTATCAGCAAATGCCCAATGACGTCTGGTTGCTTTAATTTTGTACGCAGCGAGATTACGGCTGCATGTGTGTGTCCAGACATGATGTCTGGTTGTTGTAATTTTGAACGTAGCGACATTCCTGGCGCATACGTACGGCCAGACACGAAACTCACCTCTGATTTCCGACTATTCGTTTCCACCTTGAATTCCACCTTAAATCGGCTATGGTCGTACGAGCGTTGTCGAGACTGCCGGTCGGAGAAGTGGGAAAGCGCAGGGGAGGTCTGGAATGTCGTGGGTGAAGGGGGACCGGAGTGTTCCAGCGTCGTCACAGCGACAGAAACTCGTACATTGGAGCAATGCATCCGGCACTGCGGTACCGCAGTGATGTGGTACCGGTGCATTCGAAGACCCCGATGCTGTGTGCGCGCCGCACATCGGGGCGCCCAACCGTATCCGATAAAGAAAAAGGTTCGTGAGAGGGTTTTTCGCAGCGGCCGCAGCAGGGGCAGAGTCGCGAAAAAGGATAGGGTAAAAATAAAAATGAAAAAAAAGAAGAAGAATATGAAACAAAAAATAAATAAAAAAAATAAACATCCCACGACAAAATGCATGCGACACGTATACATGGGGTACGGTGCGTTATATGTATACGGGCACGTACGAGGGAGCAGCGGGAAAGCAGCGCAGAGAGAAAAGGGTGCTGGGGCTCGGTAGACGACGGCGACGTCGGCGACGACGACGACGACGACGACGCCCCAGTGCCACCGTCGCCGCACATTACTTTTCGTTTTGCTCGGATATTTTCATTTCCGCGAGGCAAAATAATGCGGCTTAGCAGCCGCGCGTTTCGTCCGACATCCTAGCCGAGAACGCTCGCCCATTGTGTCCCGTTGCCATTCTCTTTGTCCCTTTTTTTACCCCCTTTCGCGCTGTCTCAACGAACCTTCCCTCGCAGCTCTGGGAGGCTCGCCGAAAGTTAGATTTCGCGCGACCGCCGGAGCTGAGAGTTGAAGAGAGTTTAGAAAGAAAAGACGGTAATGCTGTAATTAAATTTTATTTACGTAAACGTTGAGAGTCTTATGACGTAGTATATAGTTTTTTTAAAGCCTTCTTGATAAACAGTTACGAATAATTTTGTCGCGGTAGTCAAAATCCTAGAGACGGTTCATTTTAACGGACGATGGTTTATTCGCGTCAGTTATGTCGAGCGATATCTCGTATCGGAAACACGTGCCTATCATTCCGACAGATTCCATGATACGTTGCGAATGTCCGTTTGATTGCAGCCACATATCGCCGGAACGTTGATAGGAATGCCTGCGGAGGTGTACCTAACGGTACGCTTTATTGGCTCATATATTCGTCAATGGCCGCCACGGGTTTAGTCAATTCATAGGCGCGGTACCATTTGCGCCGAGCCAATTTCAACCAAAAGTCATTTCTGCCAAAAAGTGACTGCGCTGGCGAATAACAATGTCTATGAATCTTATGTACTACCAGCAGGTCGTTGTGGCTCGGGTGTTTCGCACTCTCGCTATTGCCTATAGAATTTACTAACCGGCAATTTATATCGCCGTAGATTTACCGGAAATACGTCACTTGCGGATTGGAAATCGCATTTTTCGACGTTTTACCGTGTGACGTCTATTGCGGTAAAAAACCGAGGTTTTCAAACCGAAGGTGACGTCAAAAGGTTGGCACTTCGCTACGGCGATGAGTGACGGTATGAAACGGCTCTTGAGAGACTCTATCGCTGATGTTCCATCTGCTATTTATCTTCACATGTATATCATCGATTTATGTGCTAATCGGGTTGAACCATATTTACCATTTTCAGCTTATATGTGTGGCTGGTCGGTGCAAATGTCGTCGTCCGTTAAGAAACTACAGAGGAGACTGTCAGCGCGAAAAAAAGTGAGTATCCGGCCCGAGCGGTATTTATTCGAGCTTCCGGAAATCGTTAAGTCGAGATCCGGGTGATGGGCACAGCTCTGCGGCCCTTCCAATCTTGGCTCCGCGCGCCTTCTCTCTTACTGCCGAGCTGCTAAGGATCCGGCAAGTGCGACCTCCACTCGCCGCTCCACTCGTCTCCACTCGACGCTCTGCTAGGTACGAGCTCGCTTGCTTTCTCACCTTCAGAATCCACCTCACCACACCCTCCCGCGGAGCTTTTCGCCCCAACGTCCATTCTGACTCTCTCTCGTCCTCCCTCTAAGTCATCCGGAGGGTGTGCGGGTACGACCTTCGTTCCGCACCTTCTCTACAACGCGTCATCCCATGCAGCTTTCGTACTCACGGAGTTTGGAGCTCTCGCGCCCCTCTCTCACCCTAGACGACGAGTACGACGACGCCTTTACTTTATGAATTACAGGCTAAGTTTGCTCAGCCGTTCGCCGTTTTCGAGCTCTTGGGCCAGACTTCGCGAGAGAGGTATTCGCTTTCCAGGTTCAGAGCGGGAAATGGCTGTGAGATACCGTGAGCTGGAATATGAGACTGCTTTCGCGCTTTAGTTCTCCCACGATCCTCGAATAACGTCGGCGAGAGATGCGTCTTGTTTGCATCGTGCGATTTCGTTTGCGATCCTCCTCAGACGGTAATAGAAACTCTAAGGGGACTCTTAAACTCGCTTTCTCGGGTCTCAGACAGATTTACGCAAGACTGGGAGAGTGTCCGACGCTTTGTACCACCGTCGAGTGTGATCGAAGACTGATGGAACTCTCCGAGCGGTAAAACCGTCTTTGATTGAGGAATCTGGAGTGCCAATACCTAGTTTTCTTCTTTGCGTCCTTCGATGTGCGAGCACCTAGCAGACACTGTTAGAAACAAGTAATGTACCGCGCGCTGATTAAACGCTTCGTTTCAGTGTCTGGAAACGAGATTCAGCTGCAGGCTATGGGCAATCGATTTTGTGCCCTGTTCGACGCAAACACAATGCACTTCCTACCGATCCTTATTTACGGATGGTCGTTATCCTTCCGTCAGGGTACGTAATCGCTCCAAAGCCGCGAGGCACTTGTCTATGAGCCGGAACGACTGTAGCCAGAGTGTGTTCCATGCTGGATGTGTGCATGTTCAAAGAAGCCTGGAGAGCTCGGCTGGCACTTTAGGGAAAGCTGTTTTCTCTTCGGAGAGAGCGACAGTTTCAGGCAAGCCCGAAGCTCAAGGGGCTAAGCTGAGCTGCGGAGGTCCTTGCCTCTTAGGGTCTCACATCCCAGCGATCGGGGGTCCCTTTTCGCCAACACCAGACCAACAACGTCAGACCAGCTGGTTGTAGCAGCTACGTTTCCTCTCGTTCTTCCTTTAATCTCGCTTTCTGCATAGACGAGCGTCTACCTTACAAAGGAAACTGCATGAGCTTTTCCATCGTCCGCAACTCCGCCGCAACTATAAGAAGCTGATGATTTCGGACTTAAACATCGATATACCTTGTCGAACGAACACTGATAAAAACATACGGTTGCTTCAACTAAAGATTCGGGCAGGGACGATTAATAAATATTTTCTTGGTTTGTTCAACCATTTTTTTTATGACTTCAGCAAAATATTACGAGGCATTGACACATTTTGTTCGACCAACTAAATATTTATTTGAGCGTCGCTGCCCGAATCTCTAGTGGATTCAACTGTAAGCGATAAATTACCGGTAAAATTACCGATCATGGGTAGAGCGAATCAGCGCGCGCCCGAGCAGCCTGGGTTGCGCGAAAAGATGAATTGAGGTGCGAGGGAGGCCGGTTAACGGCGAAATCGGGAAGAGGCAGTCGTCGTTAGGGCATGTGGCGTGAATGTCGGACGAGCTGGAGAAAAGAAAGAGAAATTAGAATTAATATGACAAACGAAAGTACGATTAGAATATTCCGAAACTATTAGACTATAAGTTTAATCTAGCGCGTGGTAGAATATCGGTAACAAGTTTAATAAAAATAAGGCAGTGAATCGAATCCATTCAGTGAGTTTATTTAGCCGACACGTTTCCCATCCTCTCCTCCTGACCAAAAATTCTCAGTCGAATGATTTCGACTTACATCGAGGCGAAATTAAATAATTGCTTATACAACCCCATTTTTCTACCAGTGACGGAAATTCTTGTAAATCAAAGTGTCCTCAAAAAAACGTTGGGGTCAAAGACTCCTCGCAAGGTATCGATCAAGATGCCCGTCAGAAAGATATCGCCCAAACTCCAATAGCTCCTCTGTGAAGGGAACTTGGAATTACGGGAGAACCATTATGAGGTGAGTGCAGTTGGTGGGCTATTCGAGCGACGGACGATGAGTATGGGGATAACGAAGCGTGAATTGCACTGCGTGTTCGAATGCACTCGAGGCTAATCGACCGTCTTCAATTCACTTACATCGATCCTTCGGACACTATTCGCACAGTGCCATCGGCGGGCATCCCCGTTTCCACTGCCTTCCGTCCTCTCCCTCATTCCTCTCTTCGTCGTTCGTAACTCCACACGTACGTGCCTATACGTACGCGACCAGAAAGCTCGTTAGAGGCCCGTGATTGAGCGAGATGTAGAGGAGAAATAGCGAACACGAAATTCTCGCGATTGGCCGCAGCAACGCCAATTGCCCGCGGCCCTTTCGCGTTGCCGAAATTCTCTCTCCCTTGCCGAATCTCGCATTCGTGGAGGCTCCGTCGGCAGGGAACACGCTCGACCGACAACAATGCGGCGGTAATTGGTGACTCGAATATGTCTTGTTGCATTTTTTTTAATCGTACATTCCGACAACGCTCCGGGCAATTCGATCTAAATCTGAGGTACGGACGGAACATTTTGTCGACAATCAACGCGCGGCATTCGATGCAATCCTCCGAAGATTCCGTAACGAGTAAACTATATGAGGGAACTTCTGATGCGATTGCGGGTATTCATTTTTGAACCTGACTTCCTCTTTGGCAAGGCGTTTCTGTATAAGGAAAGTGTTCTGTTTGAGTTGCACCATGATTTCCCGGAGACGATAACCACGAAGGGATCGACCCGACGTCATCAGACCGATGCATGGTTCGCACACTATGGTAGCGAGTTCTGATTTTTCTCTGATTTTCCCGGTTCCCATTGTATTGTAGAGGGAACTTGCGCTTGTCGCACCTTCATTTGCTTCGCTCGTAGAGTTGCCGGAGTGCCGAGCACGCCGCGTTAATTATCTTCCCCGTCACAAGATTGATCCCGCAGCGCATAACAGAGCCCCGGCTATAATGAAAGCTTTGTTTCCACATGTCGTTATCCGTACGAACCTTTCTCTTTTTACCCATTCAGCATTATTAAAAACGTCTCGAGTGCTCGCTTGCATTTTCGCCTCACGTCACGGACTATCACGTTAATCTCGCGACGGTATTCGTTGTTAACGATTCGACAATAGCGATTCGCCGAGTAAACTTCGGCACGTAGAGCTCTCGGTCGACGGCCCATTCTATAACGCCGTCACGTAATTAGGAACAGGAAATTCCGAATGCCAAACAATCCCAGGGCTATCAAACGCCCACAATGCATCAAACGTCCCGCATAGAGAACAGAACGGCATAGTGCACGAAAGGTAAAAGGAAATTGCGTACGCGCAGTCCCATGGAAGAGCGACTTCGGAGGTAATCGGACAGACGAGGAGCGACGCAAGCGATATGGAAATTTCTTATTTGGAATCTATTGCATAAAATATTATCGGAAATTTTTTAAATAGTATATCATCGCCGAGACGCAATTCAAACAATTCTGGTGATCGCTTTGCAACAAGTGGAGTGTCATTCGCTGCAAGCTAAATTCACATGCACCAAATACTAAAACCATTCCTAATCGATGTACCTCTAATCTCGGTGGTTAAGAAAAAATACCGTGTTTACACAAAAAAATTGTATGAAATTGAATGTACTGGTACTAGAAGTTTTCATGCACAAACTGGAATGTTAAATTTCATATACAATTGTGTGGAAAATTTATGTACAGTTTATTACAAATTGAGAAACACTTTAAAGAATTTACTTCAATTTCGAGTTGCGCCCATTACGAATACCTAATCTTGGTTATTAAGAAAAAAATATCATGTCCACAACACTCGATACTAACCGGTATTACCCGTATAACCAAAAGCGCACGTTAGTCTCGGCCACAGGGAGCATTGAAAGGGATCGTTCGGACGGATGTGCTTCAGGCCCTCATTACGCCGCTATCGTGTATCACTTGGCTCGCGGTTGGCGAAACGCTGGTGGTGGATTCAGGACATGGAAAACCACGGGCGAAGCCGCCGAACGCCAAATATCCCAGTAGGCGTAGGGATCAAATGTGGGGAATATGGACCACCCCGATAAGCACGTAAATCAATGATGCGTGAACCGGGTCATACTCGCCACTTTTACCCTAGATTTTTGCCCGCTATGCGGAATCCACGTAGGCAGAATTTCCGCCAATAGTCCCACCGTCTCGGTGAATCAATTATTGAGCCCGATTGGGCAAACAAAATTATTGAGCCCGATACGTCAATTTCGATTTTTCGTATGATGAGCCCCAATCTCTCGATAGCGCTAACCTTTTGGCCTATGGGTCTGGGAATGCACATGTTGGTTTATGAGGCAAACAGTGCGATCAATTCTGTCGCCGTTCAGTGTTAGGTCGCGGTTTCCGGTAAAAGGAACGCCGATCGTTATGGACGTGAAGGATGGATTTACACGTATTGCGGTAGCGGCATCCAGACCAGAGTTCAAACATCGCGTTGTTATATGGAAATGGTACGGGATGGGTTGCTGTATGTATAAAGCGGATGAGGGAATTTCGTACGCCAGCGCCTCATACGAATTATCCTAATTCACGTGTTCTCGGTCGGCGTGCGCGAAACACAGCAAACGCGGTACTCGGAGATATTATTACCCGTAGCTGGAGCGCGCGGCAAGTTGCTTTTACGCGGGCTTCCCTTGCTCCGGGCTTATTTAGTATTTCATCCCTACACCGAGGGAATGGCGCTACGCTGCTAGGGTGTAAATTGCTAACGCGTGTAGTGAGCTTCGCATGATTTCACTATCGTTGCGAAACATGGGCCTCGGAGCGCAGGCGAGAGAGGAATAGAAAGGCGCCTCTTGAAGTTCGAATCTGCTCTCTATTTATTATAGCGCACCCGACTTGGCGATATAGCGAGAGAGACGGAACACATGTGAGTGTGTGTGTATGTGTATGTATGCGCGCGCGCTTGGTGGTCGACGAGCTCTCGGCGCTTTGCCAACATCCTAATTATTCCTGGCCCGTTAAACCCGTTTAGTACATCGATTTGGCAATCCTCGCCATCTTTCGATATAGAACAGGCCGCCCTCCATTCGGAGAACCCGCCGGCTGGTCATGCACTTCCTCCGGGCTACTAGAGATCCGAATGCAGTGGGGTCGAGATAGCAGCGCTGAGAAGCGCAAAATTGTTCATGCACTTCCTCCGGGCTACTAGAGATCCGAATGCAGTGGGGTCGAGATAGCAGCGCTGAGAAGCGCAAAATTGTTCATTGCATAACAAGTGTACGATGTTCGGAATAAAGAACTTCCGAGCGTTTTGTCAATGGCAACGACCGAGAAATTATATTTTCTTTTATTCGGCGTCATACCTGATATTTTCTTCTATTCGGAGTCATACCTAATATTTTTTTTTCTATTCAGAGTCATACCTGATATTTTTTTCTATTCAGCGTCATACCTGATATTTTTTTCTATTCGGCGTCATATCTAATATTTTCTTCTATTCAGCGTCATATCTGATATTTTCTTCTATTCGGCGTCATACCTGATATCATGAACTTTCCGAGCGTGATACCATGGAGGTCTCTGCAGGTCTATGCAATATCAATACAAACAAGCTTTGAACCAGTGTAAGTAACGCGAGACTTTCGTCGGAGGTATAACTGAAACTTCACGAAGAAAATCAGCAGGAGTATTGTGTTTCGTTACCGTGCTGACGTAAGATCTAAGCGCAACCTTTGTAACCGGGGAATAGCAGGTACAGCGGTCTATTACGGAAATTTTTAATTGCATAACAAGCATACGATGCTTGGAACAAAGACCTTCCGCAACGTTTTGTAAATGGCAACGACCAAGTATGATATTTTTTTCTATTTAGCGTCACACCTGACATCACAAACCTTCCGGGTGCGATAACGTCGAGCAGATGCAATGCCAGCATAAACAAGCTTCGAACGAATGTAAGCAACGCGAGACTTTCGTCGGAGGTATAACTGAAACGTCACGAACAAAATGAGGAGCATTGTGTTTCCCTACCGTGCTGATGTAAAATATAAGCGCAACCTTTGTAACCGGGGAATTGCAGGTACGAGCCGTCCATTAAGAAAACTGTTCATTGCATAATAAGCATACGATGCTTGGAACAAAGAACTTCCGGAACGTTTTATAAATGGCAACGACCAAGACCGATATTTTTTTCTATTCAGCCTCACACCTGATATCACAAAGTTTTCTGTCTAGCAGATTTATCGAATATCAGTATAAACAAGCTTCGAACTAATGCAAGTGACGCGAGACTTTCGTTGGTGATATAATTGATACCTCACCAAGAAACCGGCAGGAGTATTGTGTTTCTCTACCGTGGTGATGTAACGCGTAGGAACAAACTTCGTAACTTAGGAATAGCAGGTAGGAGCGGTTTACAACGAAACTTATGCCTCCTTTCGAGCACTACTCCAGGAACATGTACTATCTATCGGCAAACTCTCGACTTCTACGTATTATCGAAGTTATCGAGCACTTCTGTTTCGCAAGACCGTGGGTACTCTATTGTGCCGAAATGATGTGCTCGAGCAAACTGAGCACCATCATCGGACTGATTATTACAGCATCCATGGGAATTGCGATTCAGTCCTCAACGGGGTAACTCGTCGGTTAATCTCGTTAGGTATAGGTACTCTCGCTCTATCGATAGACCGTGGTTGCTCACTTTGTTCCACCTCTCGTTTATTCTCTCGAGAGCGAGGAGGAGAGCGACAGAGGATTTACGGAAAATGGATCGGACGTTGTACACCGAGATGATCGCCACCTCCTCAGGAAGAAAGATGCGAAGCGCAGACTGTAGATAAAGCGGTAAAACTATCACTACTATTTTTACAACACATAATCAATTTATCCCGTGATCTTATATAGCGGCTTCAACGACCTTTTTGTCTTTCGCCGAGAAAGTAGAGCTCGTAAAGCTAATTTAATCAAACGGTCCATTTTTACACCAAGCGATAAAAATGAAGGCACCGCTGCGGAGCAATATTCCATCTATTGGATAGATGGAATATCGTTCATTCGTGTACGATCGATTTAAGGGTGAATTCATTCTCTTGAAACTTTCCGGACAATATTTTCACTTGGTCCGAGACAAAGTACAGCTACGGTGGTTAAATTCTTTCTGTACCCTGAAGAACGAAGGTCATTGACGGTAATCGCGATTAGTCGTCGGTTCTCGAAACTGCCAAGAGTCCCACGGACTTTGGGCGCTATTACTGTTACCCCAGGTCGAAGACTCGAAAGAGCAGCACGACCGGTTCGTCCCAGTTCAGGAAACGACCAGACTCTCTCCTAGCAAGACCCGGGGAGAGTTCGAGACGAGGGGTGTTTACGAGACTCTTCGGTTTTGTGAGTGTCCCGAGTTTCCTCCGAAAAAGAAAAACCAACGAGACAAAAAAGAAACGAGAATCTACGAACTCTGTATATCGAACGACGATTCTCCAATTGCACTTTGGTAGTTTCGGTGGGGAAAAGGTGGGGCTTGTCTAACGTACCGTAAAATACGGCACCAGTCAAAGTGCCGGAGCAAGGATGGAATGAGAGACTGAAGAAGGGCGTAGATAAGGGTTGAAGTTGAACTGTGTATACACGAAGCTCTTACTGTGTTTGGCCTCTCGAGAATGATCAAGATTGATCATCAAGGGTCTATCTGATAATTAAGTTCCAACTTGGCCGAGACCCGCCGTGGTATACTGTGTGACGTACGGCGTGTATGTTCCCAGTGCGCAAACAGTACACACTGCGGAGGAGGCGATGCAATGTTCCACGGCGTATTACGTATACACGTAAGTAAACTCGCGCCTCATTTCACGTAATCAGTAAGCCGGACCAGTTGTCCCATCAGTTCGTCACGGATATGGTTGGTAACATTCCGGACTTACCGGGAATTGGTACCTCTTACCCAGATAGGATTCTGCCGCAACTGGAAAAATTCCATACTGGTTGCACACGCCAAAACGCTATATCGGTAGGGCGAGAGCGGGGCAAAATGGGACGGATGGAAAAAACGTGACAGTGAGGGCTAAACTCAATTTTCCAATCATTTTTGGATGCCCAATTTTGTTCCAACAATACATCCGGATTTTCACCTCCTTTTTTCCCCACAGACCATTATAGCCATCATCCCAAAGATACTGGAAAATTGCGTTTTGTGCCATTACCCCGTTTTGCCCCGCGGTGCCATTTTGCCCCGCTCTCCCCTACTTCTCCGATATGCCGTTTTCCAATGTGACGTATTTCCGGTATGACGTCCCTTCGGTCCGATAATGACATTTTCAAACCGGAAGTGATCTATTTCCGGTATAATATCACTTTCGATCAAAAAATGAAATTTCACATCCGGAAGTGGCGTAGTTGCAAATCGCACCTGAACAGTCCTACAGCACCCAGTCACTGTCCCGCATGAGAAACACCTATCATTTACGTAAGAGCCTCCTGTCCCGTCTGGTCTCCCTCACTTCTCTTCCCTCGGAAATGGACTGAATAATCTGCAGAGCAATGAATAAAGGGCTTTCCGAGAGCCGCTTCCGTATCGTCCACTAGATCTAAACAAATATCGGAAAGGAGATGCCGGATGTTTACAGTTCGTTGCGCCGCATTTATCCTACTACCGTTACAATCTCTCGTCCGCGTCTCGCACGGAACGATATCGTCCCTGGCTGGTTTGCTTGACCGAGCATCCGGCGTGTGTCTTGCCGGGTTTACGTTTCGATGCTTAACATACGTATATCGATAAATCCAGTGAATACCGACGTGTATTCGCCCGGCGCGGCTCGCCTTTTTGCTCCATAAAAGATATCGGCGCTGGAGATGCATTTACATATATATCCTGCAAGAGGACGATATATATCACTCGCGAATCCATCGCTCTTGCGAAATTACGATGGAGAGATAAAAAGGGCGGGGGGATAAAAATAGATAAATAAAACGTTGATTCCTCCGAGTGTCGAGACCTCGAGAGCCTTTGAAGAGCCGAAGAGAGAAGCAAAGAGATAAATTATCCGAGCGACTTATTATCCACCCTTCGTAAACCGGCTTCTCATGAATTATTCATCCTCGCTTCACGGTCGTTTTCCTTCTTTTCTTTTTTTTTTTGCGCGACACTGACTTAATATATCAATATTGCAAGACGAGCAGGAGCGAGAACCAGTCAAAGAGACTTCTGTAATGTTATCGATGGTGTAATTAAAATCATTTCGCTCGTATTCCACCCCCGACATCGAGTGAGAAACGGGAACATCGTCTTTAGCAATGCTTTTAACAATTTTGCCGGTAACTCAATTGACCTCTCGAGCCGGCATCGGGAGACGACGGTTAATATATATCTATATAGCGTAGCCACGTCTCGGTAAACTAAAACGGAGCATGTGCTGCAGTATGATCAAGCGTACGTGACTATGAGAGTAAACTGTCTTTCGGTTCCGTGTCTGCCGACATGAATGAACTCTCCGGCATTGTCTGCGACGGATTCATCGCTGAACCAAAGGTACCTTCGAAGTTCAGTCCTCGGATAAGCCTTAAGCTCACCGTGGCTCTAATTGGCGCATTCGGCTTGCTAATGACGTTCGCCATCGATAAAATGGGTAAAGCGGTAGAGTAGGCCATAGGGCGCTGTGGGGCATGATGGCGACACTGAGAAAAACTAACATAGTAAAAGCAACAATACTGACTTTGTACCATAAAAAATAGTTCCCAGGGGTAACGTTTACATTTTATAGTTATGACAGTGACCAAAGATCGTGGTTGTAACAATAATTAGGGGAAAGCGGGGTAACGGGGCAAAACGGGGTTTTTGGGCAAAACTAAATTTTCCAATCATTTTTGGATCAGACAAGATGGCAAAATTGGGCACAAAAGCCTGATGTATCCGATAGGGCGAATTCGGGCATCCAAAAATTATTGGAAAATGACGTTTTGCCCCATGCCCCGTTTTGCCCCGCTCTACCCTATAATTTAACCAATTGAATATATACTATCAAAAACTATCTATGTAGACATTCTCCCTGGAAACTATTGGTATAGTAGAAAATACTATTCTTTTTCTCGGTGCACTTTGCAGTCAACTCCGTTGTATGAAAAAAAAAAACTAACATTTTAGAGGTTCAATTTCATCTCAGGAAAGGTTCATGCAGACATCCGTGTAGGCAGAAATACGACATCAATGCAGTCATTCGGGTCCTCGTCATTAGAAGCGCCTCGGGAAGGAAGAGAACAAACACGAAGGATAAAAAAAATAATGTTAATTCATTTATCCTGCCGTCATCGCAACATTCAACGTACAGTGGTACATAATGGCATAAGCGGGCGTATAGTGTGTACCAAACTATATACCAGTGTTTGAGCTTGCAAAGGTGTTGAAAATAACGTCCTGCCCCGGATACCGCGTTCCTCTTCACCCCTACGCCCCCCCCCCCATCTCATCTCTCTTTCCCTTTGCCCCCGGCTAATTTGCATTGAGATAACCGTCCGCTCGCCACACTATATCAGCCAGAGTAATCTACCTACCACCGTTGCACCCCACGAGCTTTCGCGCATCCCTCGCACCGCTCTCTGACCATCCTCCTCGGCTCCCCCAACGTTTTATATGCGCGATACACAACAAATTATAATAAGCAGAATTAATCGTCGTAACGAGCTTAAAAACGCTCCCGCGAAAACATATATCTCGCCGCTCCGCCGGGGCACTTTCTCCTCTCTTCCATTCCCGCAACATCATAAACTCATGTCCTACTACTTGACTATGTGTATAATTATTAAATTGTTTGCACTCTGTTTCCTCATGACGGTAGCTTTGTTTTTGTAAAAATATTATGAAATGTTGCAAAACATCAAAAAATCACATTTAGAGAATAATGTCCGGATCTATGTGTGTGTGTCTGCGTATGAATCAGATGCGGGAATCTCAAATCGCTGTAACTCGAGAATGCGCCGCGCGATCGATCTGAAACTGCACACACCGTATGTGCGCTTAACAGTCAATGTTTCTTAAAAACTTTATTAAAACATTTGGAATTGTTTTTTCTGTACGCGTTTTTTTATTTTTTTGGAATGTTAAAAGACACAGGTCATGATTCAGAGAAACTTCTTGCCAAATGTTGTCAAGATTGCGAGATTTAGTGACACGTAGTCATTTTTTTATGTTACGAAAAAAGCTGCAAAGTAATTTGCACAAGGCTTTCTTTTACTACAATTTTGCCCACAGCTTTTTTCTGTTTTTTTAAAGGAGATATTTTATTCATGGATATTCACAGGATTACACGAGAGTGCTTTGAACCATGAACTATCGGCTTGACGATTCAGAGCTTATTGGCTGCAGGGAAAATAATTACGCCGACTTGCAAAGCGAACAAAGGGTAGTGAATAGAATTTAAAAAGTTGAGTGTTCTAATTTTCAGAATCCCTTCCGCATAATATCCCTTTATTCGCAGAGTTCTCTCTGCGAGGAAGCCAAAAGTACAGGAAATGCATTATAATAGACCAAGCTTTGCGAATAATGGGATATTATGAGGAAGCGATATGAAAATTTGAATTTCCGGCTCTTTTCACGCCGGCAGTTGACTCTTGGCGCTTCACCAGGGCTGCGTTTGCCGTCCGAGCGAGAGTGAAAGCTGAATGTATCGAGCTTGATGACGATGCCCGGAGTACGCCGGTAGACCTCGTCTGGATATTTTGGGCTTAACGTATCATTTAATTAACACGACGGTGTACGAGAAGTTATCGCGCGAAATGGAGATTAATTCATGATGTAGCTGCGGGCCGGATGCCGTGGCGGCCAGACACTTCTGCACATGTCGCGGTGGAGAGCCTCGCCGGTATGACGAGGGGGACTCATCAATTATGCACGCGGAAATATTCGGCCGGTTCTCCCTCTCCGTGTTCCCAAAACCGATGGGAGATAACAAATATCAATTGTTTAACGTCGGTGTCGGACGAGCTCGGGGCTCGCACATGTGGAACGCCATTAAACGAATCCAGCGGCAGGATGTAGCGGCGACACCAGTGACAGCGCATATCAATGGCAGGTTTCGCGGAACGCGATAGAAGAGAAACGCCAATGTAACGTCTCGCCGTTTGTTCGGTGGCGGACCATTGTACCGATTATTCATTCGCGGATTCCGTGATGCGTGTGCCTCGCACTGCGTACTCCTCGCGGATCATACGCATGAGTCACAATCGTTGCACATAGCAGGGCTGCAGTCAACTTTGTAAATTAAACCGCGACAAACGACCATGGCGGTAATTTGATGGAGCCATGTCAATTCACTTGGACGGGGAAAGCTATTTTTTGGGCTTTTTTCGCCATTCATTTAAGCACCGTAAATAACGGATTAAGCGGGGGGGGGGGGGGGGGGGGGGGGCAATTATCGGTACGATCGTCACGTGGATCGCTCTCCTCGTGTGCATCAGCGCGGGCGCTCATTACCGATGAAAATTAAAAACGGCACGAGGACTTTCGCACCGGCGCTCCAAACGATCAACATCTGTTTACCGAGCTTGACGGCCGGGCCGATAATCGACGCGATGAATTTGAGGCGCGTTTATTGTAATGCGGTCCATGGTGCTTGTCGTGGTGTTTGATTGCGAGCAATCAAATGCTTCTATCGAATTCACAGTGTGTCGTACGCACACCGATAGGGTTGTGGCTCGATCGTCCCTCATTACCATGCCGAAAGCTTTCCCGGTTGGTGGGACGACGACGCTCAAACATTTATTATCTCTGGCTAGAGAGAATTTATTTATTTTTTCGTCGTACTGGCCTATGTTTGAAAACTGGTACCCTTCAGAAGTTCGTCGTTTTTCGTCGATAACTTACAAGTAATTTATATTTGTCACTTATAAGGGATTTATAAGTGATTTATATTTGTCACTTATAAGGAATTTATAAGTGATTAATATTTGTCACTAATAACGGATTTATAAGTGTTTTATATTTGTCACTTATAAGGGATTTATAAGTGATTTATACTTGGCACTTATAAGTGATTTATAAATGATTTATATTTGTCTATATTTATGAATATAGACTAATGAAATTATATGCGATTATTGCAGTGGTGATTTCCGAAATATGACGCCAGATTAGTTCTCTTCGGGGTATTCTTTGAGTATTACAAGCCTCGCGAATCATTGTTCGTCATTGTAATCGGCGGACAATGTATGGTTGTCGGCGGCCGAGATATAGATGATCCCGAGGAAACCGTAGATCCGAATTTAATGGCAGCGTAGTCTCGTTCATCCCTCAGGCAAAGAAGAAGACATTGCCTGTGAGTGCGACGACGGACGAAGATCAAGAGACGGAGGTTCTTGCTCGCGACGAAGCCTCTTTTAAGTTCGAACACCCTCGCGAACATGGCACCGGGAATCGTGTCGTTTGAAGCTCGCGCAACGATCCCCGGTGCTCCGCTGATGACGATCGGGAAGAGAAATTGCAGTCGGAAGTTTCGGGAAGTGTCGCGGGGTAATTAACGTAGCGCGGCGTTTCCCGAGTCGCTGAAAGGAAAATCGTCGCTCTCGACCCCCTCCTGCCATTGCCAGTCTTCGCCGTCTCGTCGAGCTCGAGACGGCGATAAAAGCGAGCTTGACAGCGAACGCGCGAGAATTATTAGTCGTTCAATTATTGACTATTTTACTCATTCCAACCGTGAACTGAGCCTCAGCGCCATGCACATTATATTCCTTTCAAGAGTTACTTATTGGAACTTTGCCACGTAAATATGCAATTGCTTGCCAATCAAGTCTGCACAGAGCCAAATAGGGGAGAGCGGGGCAAAATGGGACAACGGGGCAAAAAGGGGTTTTTGGGCAAAACTAAATTTTCCAATAATTTTTAGATCTGACAAGGTGGCAAAACTGGGCAGAAAAGCCTGATGTATCCGATAGGGCGAATTCGGGCATCCAAAAATTATTCGAAAATGACGTTTTGCCCAAAACCCCGTTTTGCCCCGTTGCCCCGCTCTACGCTACTTAGTTCGACTCGCAGCCAATAAAATTCAGCATAATCAATGTATACCGTGACAGCGATGAATATGGCCCGCCCTGATTGGCGCACCAATATCAACCACACATGGACCGTATCCACAACTTTTACCTTATCTTCTTCAATGCACAGCTGTCATTTCGCGAACACAAAGATAATACACCGTGCCATATAATTTTAATTTATGCTCAGTGAAGTCTGCTGCGTTAGAGTGAAATAATGCATGCGTCGAGGGATGCGGGACGGTTCCAGGAGTGCCTGGAGGGTTCGCGTAACTAAACAAGCAGCGGTGCCGTCGAAATTTCGACATTCCACCCGCCTCCGCGGCATCCGATATTCCGTGGCATCAGTCAGAATTCTCATAAAATATGCATCGTACAAACTGAAGCGTAATAACGTCGTGCTTAGTTGTTCGAACATGATGTTTACACGCTGGTGTATTTAGGACATCGGTGTCACATGACATGTGAAGTTCACCTCTGAAACACGTGGATACCCGCAGCTGTTCACGGATGTAAGCTTGGCACGACGCGTGAAGTTTACATTTAAAATACATGGATACCTGTGGGTGGAATCCGGTCGGTCGTAGTAGGCCAAAAGGGTAGCGCGGCATATGGTCAAGTGTGTGTGCCCTACATTATGCCGGGGTCCTTCATCTTCAATTCCCTCTTGCTTTTGCGCACCCACTCGAGACCCGAGTGGCTTCGCGCGTTTATGGACCGGGGCATGAATGCGCGTGACACACGCTGACGTGAACATAATGAGCACCAAACGAACCGAACAGCCTCCACAGACTTTTCATTGGAACTGAACAGCGTCAGCGGAGTGTCTCCTCCGAGCGGCGAATTATTCGACGATTAATTGGATTCGTTTCGGAAGTGGACAGTCACGGGGAGATTCGGTATAATTATGTCGAGGATCGTTATTGATGACAAATTTACGGGAGAGAAAAATACTGCGCCTGAATGGGGACGAGGTGGGATGAGGCAGATGGCTTCGGTCAGATCCACGGTAGGAAATGTGCTTAGTGCGGAAGAAGAGCCCGGAAAGCTGTAGACAATCGTCGTCAACCGGGGCATTCTGAGATTTTTTTTTGGCGTTCCGAGCACTCTCGGAGAGAAAGAAAATCTAGAGAGTTTCAGTCACTCGTCTCACCGGAGCTTCCGCGATGACGAAAATCTCTCCCTTTCCCTCCCGCTACGCTACACGCGAGGACGTGGAAAAACGGGGTAGCTGGAAACTAAATACGAGAAAATTACTCGGGCTCTCGTTTAATTTGCAACCGGGTATTTGACTTGGCTGATGATAAAATCAACAATTTTCATTGTCAGCCGCGGAACTCGGTGCGCGCGGAACAGCTCTCCACCTCGCAATAAAATAACTGACGATTTCCCCTACTCGGTACGTCGGACAACTTTTCAACGTTAAAATTGAAAGTCCATCGCGAAAGTCCTCGAAAGTCTATCTCGCTCGGACGACACGAACGGGGGAAAACGTGGAAGCGATGAAGCATGAAGTTAACGGACGCAGGCAAGGATGAAAAATGTGAAAACACGCGGAAGACCCGGTAGTGGGCGAAGAATTTCGCAAAAACTCGCTAACTAACTGGTGGAAGAGGGTGAACGTTGAAACTTTTCTCAGCAGGTTTATTCTACCTTTACTTTTCGTTCTCACAATAGCGAACTCGGTGCTACGCCGACTCGAATTTTCTAAACGTACAAACGTCCCCTCTGCGATTATGTGATGAACTTTTGACAAACAGTTAGTTTCGATTGACCAGTGACAAAAAAAGATAAGCACGCCTCGGGCTCGACGGGTGAAATCGTGTACAAAGAATCTCTATTTTCATCGAAAGAATCGTTCGCAATACCTTTGCAATACCGCGGTTGGGCTACGAAAACTCCGCTCGTTCGAGTACCTTTGCGAGTTCGCTGTTGTTAAAATGAATTTCCTCGTGCCGGATGGCGATTTATCCGCCACCCTTTTGTTCGAGCCACCACGACGGAGCCTCGGACGAATCTGCGAATGTGGGCTGGAGCGCGGAGAAAGGAACGAACGGCGTGGCTGAGAAATCGATTCGTTTTACAGAATAGGTGTGGGGAGAACTATGGCCTTCATTCTCATTGCGTGGGAACGTGTCAGCAGCGAATTGACGAAGTTTCGAATCGATGGTTCTTCCCAAAAACCCTCCTTAGCAAGGGTGCTTGCTGAGAATCGAAGGAATTGCGTATCGCACCCAGAAAAAAAAATTATTTGACGGCCACCGTTTATGAAGATGAAGTAAAATATTTATTTGATTTAAATAAATATTTATTTCAATTAAGTAAATAGTTACTTATATGAAATAAATATTTATTTAAATCAAATAAATATTTTACTTAATCTTAATAAACGGTGGCTGCCAAATAATTTTTTTTTCTGGGTGCGTGCACCTCACTGTACGAAATACCTCACGGAAATACGTCACTTCCGTTTTGATAATCTCATTTTTCGACGGCAACGGATGTCATACCAGTGGTAAGTCGCTTTCAGTTTGAAAATCTCATTTCTCTACCAGAAGAGACGTCACACCGAAAATTCGTATTTTCTTTCTATTACATGTCACTTCCGGTCGAAAGAATGAGATTTTGCAGACCGGACGTGACGTCCTTCTACCGTATAAACGCCCCTTTTTTTGCGACCCTTCAAACTTCGCATCCACGCAAATGCGCATACGTACGCTGCAGTTCGAGGATTGCCGAGCACCCAGCGGAGAAGACGTAGGCCGAGATTCTGTAGAAGTGAGATAGAGAGGATGGAACGGGGCTCGTAGCTCTTCAGCCAGGTCCGTTATCTTCCACTCTCTGTGCATCTGCCTGACTACCGGGTAATACGCGGGAGCCTCGCGTATGTAAATCCCATTCTGATTAATATCCGCGTAGGTATAGATATAGAAGCGCATATGCATTATAGAGAAGTAGGAGGAAGGGTAAGAGGCGCAGGAGCACTGCACCAGGAACAGCAGCAACGATCAACTCTCCCCTCATCCCTATCTGCTGTGATCACATACTGTTATAGCTGTTACAGTGAGGTCCTACCGTGCTCTCTCGAACTGCACCGGCGTTCACGTACTCCGCACCATCTCAAAGGCTCTGCTGGAACACAGCTCGGTTATAGCCACACAGGTCTGGCTCTCCGTTCGCATTCAACCCTTCGCGACCCACCTCCGGTAATCGCTCTATAACTCTCGGTACGCTCAGGCAAACGCTATTCCATATGATTTATCACGTTGATAATTATCGATAAAAGTTTGATATGTTGTACGAACGTGATCCCCGAGGATCTAGGATTTGGCCAACTGTTCGGAAATTTAGTGTACTACTACTTTGGAAAATTATCGTCGAGGTACGTGATCTGTGGGATGACTCGGGATACACGGAGGATAGGATACCGCACTTCGCGATATGCATATAGAAATTAATACTCAAATATGGATTTACCGTTTGGTGAAATATCAGTAGGTGTGTATGCATGCGTGTGCGTATCATGTGTGCCTGTACGTTCGCCGATGCGAGGGACGGGAGTAATTGGTTGCCCGAAGGGAGCGGATCGACAAGCTAGCAGACGAGTTTTCGTTGGTTTCCCACACTTGTTTAGAGAGGGTTTGTCCCGATAGGTCGATTTCGAAATTCGCCACTGAGCTAATACGCCTGGGTAACCATTCTATTTTCTTGTAGTTCGTTTACGATATCATCGAAATTGAAATCCCCCATCGCGTTTTCCGGGATTGATCGAAAGGGAGAGAGAACGCTGGCGAACATTTTTGACTGATCACTGACAACCAACGGGAAATCCTGTGGAGAGGAATAATTGAAGCATGATTGCTTTCGACCGTGTCATGACATGTTTTCTCTCTTCAAAAAATCCATGGCCGAAATAACTGGCATTTTCGATAGGTTGTATCGTTGTCGCTTAAGAAATGCTCTCCGATTGGCTGACGTACGGGTCTGAAGTTGGAGTCGTTCGATGGCCAATTTCAGTCGAATAAATAACTTAAACCACAACAGTTGTTGTGGTTAAAGTTATTGTATTGACACTGCATTGGCTATTTATAGCAACGGGTTTGTCATTTTTCTTAGGCAATAACGTTTAATCTATAAAATCCGGAAAATAAAAACCAAATGCCAAGTAAAAAGTCTTCATTGAATCTTTCTTCAACAGCGGTAAGGAAACGTAGGGTGGAGCGGGGCAAAATGGGCCAACGGGGCAAAACGGGGATTTTGGGCAAAACGTCATATTCCAATAATTTTTGGATGACCGAATTCGCCCTATCGGATACATCAAGTTTTTCTGCCCAGTTTTGCCACCTTGTCCGATCCAAAAATGATTGGAAAATTTAGTTTTGCCCAAAAACCCCGTTTTGCCCCGTTGCCCCATTTTGCCCC
>JAPYZD010002786.1:0-20341 GCA_030522725.1 Ichneumoninae sp. B BG-2022a
AAGTATGTAAGTATGTAAGTATGTAAGTATGTAAGTATGTAAGTATGTAAGTATGTAAGTATGTAAGTATGTAAGTATGTAAGTATGTAAGTATGTAAGAATTTGTATAGCGTTCACCCGAAGACGGTGAATGTGGGTGCAGAAAAATATTATATGGAAACTTTACTTGCCGAATGAGTTCTGCATGGCCGGGAGGGTGCGAACAGGCATCACGACCACACCTTATCAGAGCTGAAATTAGTAAAAGTGAAAAGTAAAGACACACCCTCCGGGTCCGTTGCTAATGTCCCCGGGCGCGTGAGAAGGGAATTCCATTGTAGCGCAAGAGAGATAGGGATGAAAGGAGGGAGAGGGGTGCCAAGATAAATTACATAATAATAAATAAAAGCAGGCCGTCGCGTCAGAGCGGCCCGAGGGTTGAGAGACTCTCTCGAAAAGTAACGTCGGAAGTCAGAAGCTCGGAATAACTTACCCTCGTCAACGTGCACTGCTAATCAAGAAAAAATTTCTGCAATATCATTTACCTTTCCGGTGTCATTAGAGTAATTAATTAAGCATTATCAAAGCGTAATCATCGAAGAATAATAACGCTGTTGTATGCTCGATCATGAAAAAGGCGATAAAAAAAAATTGTCAAACCACTGGCACGGTTTTGTGGTCGCGGTTAACGTTGTTTGT
Source organism: Ichneumoninae sp. B BG-2022a (assembly GCA_030522725.1). NCBI lineage: Eukaryota > Metazoa > Arthropoda > Insecta > Hymenoptera > Ichneumonidae > Ichneumoninae sp. B BG-2022a. The sequence continues at coordinate 679 of JAPYZD010002786.1, forward strand.
CTTCTCTTCCCATTTCCATTGCCACTGACGGACAAGTGAGCGTCGCTTTATTTTTGTCTTTTCCCGTGCCCTGACGAGGCTCGCGTGCGTTTTTTTTTTTTTTTTTTTTTTTGTTCTTTTGTTCGTATCTTCTTTGCTGTCTTGTAAACTTCAGAAAAAATAAAGTCCAAACAAAGCTGTGAAGGGAGATAGGATTCTTCGCCATTCGCGAGAAGGGAAAGACGAAAGGGACGAACGATGCCGGTCCCTTCATTATTCGGGAATTAGTAACCCCATTCCCTCCGTCCGTTTCTCACCCCCCACCCCCGTACCACGCGAGGGTAAAGTTTCGTTTCTTTTTCACCATCTCGCCAGAACCCTCTCTCTCCGACATTCTCTATTTTATCCCACTTGCCCGAGCTTTGTACTTGTTTCAACCAGAGAATCGAGCGTCTCTCTAACTCTCTCTGAGTCCCGATCTTCTCCAAAGTACCTAAAAAAATAAAAAAAAAAACAGAAGAACGAAAACCTGATAAATGAGGTACGATGAGGTACTTTTTTTCAAGACTTTCGTACTCGTATCAACGTTTCGAGATGAACGATCCGTTGAAACTAGCGAAAATAAAAATCGCGGCGAACACCCACAAAAACTTGAACCTCATCTTGGGGTGACTGTCTTTTCCATCCGGTCATCCGCGTTTCGCCGTTCAACGAATTATTATTTATTTATATCTGACCCAGAGAGGCGGAGAGTCGGCGTAGGAACGAAGTACGTCGCCGAGGTATTGTCGAGAGAGGGAGGAACGAGACATCGCGAGAGCCCGGTATGAAACGCACGGAATGGAGTTGTACTAACGGCTATACGGGCGAGGAGAAAGACCGACACCTAGGCGCCAAACTCACCCTCCTGAGACTCTCCGCAGCAGACTCACCTCCGTCTCTCCCGTCTCGGCAGTCACCAATCCTCTCTACCCTCGCTCACGTAAACCAGCCCGACTCTCCGGAGCTCCCATTTCGCAAGCCCAGCCACCCACCCATCCAGCGAACCCTCCGCCACCCTCCGGCAGCTCGGCGGTAGCACCAGAACCAGAAGCAGCACTATACTGCCTTTTCCGCCCCAGCCGCCCCCCCCCTCCCCCCACCGCCAAACCTCCCCCAGCTCCGCCTCTTCCACCCTCAACCCTAGCGCAAGCTCTCCCTCATCCCCTCGACAACTCCTACGTAGCGAAGGGATCCAGAAGTGAGGGAGCAAGAGAACGAGGGAAACATAGCTATAGCGACCCTCGAGCTATCTCCGAAATCATCCCTCACATTCTAGAGTCAGCTCTACCCGGCCACCCTCTCCCACCGGCTTGGACGCGTCCGGTACTCTCGCTCTATCTATCTATTTATATATCCTCTTTCTGTCCTCCACCGCCCGAGGGGCCTCGCCGGATCTCACTTCCTACTTCGCGTAGGGCGTACGAGAAAATAAGAGTTCCCCCCCCCCCTATACGCCCCGAAAACCTTGTACCGCTCGTTGGTAGGAATGACCCCGTTGCTATTTACGCGCGGTTTCTTGGGACATTTTTACTCGACTCGGTTAGTGGATAGACATCGGGCACTGAGATTTGCAAAAATCGTTTGTCACGTTGCTCGTATCCGAATCTTCTCGGAGCACAATGAGGCACGGTTTCACGGTGAGAGGAGAATCGCGACGTGGAAACGTGACAGCTTTCACGGGTTATTCCCCGAAGAACAATAGATTTCGGGCTGAGTGGAACGGAGCCGTGGGAGGAAGCTCGACGAAATCGCGATTCAATGGAGTTACGTCACTTTAGCCCCCAATAACGTGGTCAACGTGCGCGTCACCAGGGTGGAAGCGGCACGGGAGGTGAGGAGGGACGCTTTAATCGGCCGATGAATCGCAAACGAGACTGAGAAGGAAAAGGGAAAAAAAGAGGAGAAAAAAAACCGCAAACGAAGCGCGGAACGATAAACACGAGGGGAGAGCAAAGTCACTAAATGTATCGACAACAAGCGGTGTCAATCCGACGCTCGGGTTCCCTTTAGAGGGTGAAAAGTGTGCAATAAAGTAGAGCCTTGTAAGCGGACGGAGCGAGACAGGAAAACCTATCAATCTTTCATTGATAACTTCGGCATTCCTTGGAACTTCTTTAACGGAAGCAAATGCTGGAAAATATTGTAATGAAGAGAGTGGAGTGGAAGCCGATAAAAAAAGAAAAACAAACCCAATTATGTGTACGGCACGTTACAGAGGGTAATGCAACTATCTACGGATGAATACGATGGTCAGGGAATTATAGAAAGAAAAAAATTTGCCTATCAATATTGTACTGAGTAAGCTGATAGCTTTGGTTTACTTAAGTTTGAGCTCAGTAGCGAAGTTGTACGCTTTAATCGGCCGATCAATCGCAAACGTGAAACAGGAGGAAGAGGAGAAAAAAAGAAAAAGAAGAGAAAAAACCGCAAACGAAGCGCAGACCGATAAACACGAGGGGAGAGCAAAGTCGCTAAATGTATCCACAACAAGCGGTGTCAATCTGACGCTCGAGTTCTCTTTATAGGGTGAAAAGTGTGCAATAAAGTAGAGACTTGTAAATAGACGGAGTGTGGCAGGAAAACCTATCAATCTTTCATTGATAACACTAAGTAGAACTTTTCGATCGTTACATCGGGCCCTGATGAGGCCGTATTAGGCCCTGGTCAGGCCTCCTTAGAACCCTATCAGGGCCCAATGTAACGCTCAAAAATGTCTAGTTGGGTTCGCCATTCTTTGGAACTTCTTTAACGGAAGCAAATGCTGGAGAAATATTATAATGACGAGAATGGAGTGGAAGTCGATAAAAATAGAAAAGCCAGCTCAATTATGTGCATGGCATGTTACCGAGGGTAATAAAACTATCTACCGATGAATACGATGTTCGGGGAATAATAGAAAGAAAAAAATTGCCTATCAATATTCTACGGAGTAAGTTGATGGCTCCGATTTCCTTAAGTTTGAGCTCAGTAGCGAAGTTGTGCACTTTAATCGGTCGATCAATCGCAAACGAGACTGAGAGGGAAGATGAGAAAGATAAAAAAGAAAAAACCGCAAACGAAGCGCAGACCGACAAACACGAGGGGAGAGCAAAGTCACTAAATGTATATCGACAACAAGTGGTGTCGATTCTACGCTCGGATTCTCTTTAGAGGGTAAAAAGTGTGCAGTATAGTAAAGACTTATGAACAGACGAAGAGAGACGGGAAAACCTATCAATCTTTCATTGATAACTTCGCCATTCTTTGGAACTTCCTTAACGGTCGTAAATGCTGGAAAATATTGTAATGTAGTGAATGGAGTGGAAGTCGATAAAAAAAGGAAAAATCCCTCGACAACGAGTGACACCAATTATGTGCACGGCATATTGCAGAGGGTGAAGAAACTGTGTACCAATGAATACGATGTTCACGGAATGATAGAAAGAAAAAAATACCCTATCAATATTGTACGGCGTAAATTTACAGCTTTGATTTCGCTAATTTTCAGCTCATTAGCGAGGTTAAACGGTAAATATAAAAATGTTCGCATTCAGTAGACGTTTCATATTTCTTATAAACCTCACAAACATTTTTATTGTTGTTGATTTTGAAATAAAAAAATTTTAGTGGAAACGAAGGATGAGACACGAGAGGGCCGAATTATAAAAACCGAGTGAAAGTCTGAGGAAGAAACGGCACACTCTATATATAATCCATCTTTGTCGGAGTGACAGGCTAACGACTCCGGCGAGTATCGCCCGAGTCAGCCTCATCGTTTCCCGTGCCGGCTTCTCGTTATTCCGAGTGAAACTACACGGTACGCTATGAATATATATATATTATATATACTCGGAGAAGAGTGGGGCAAAATGGACCAGCTACGCGACTCAGGGTGTTCTATCGATTTACACAACGTATTTTAACGTTTTTATTTTTAGATACAAAATGAATAATTTATTTACGGCATCCTGGAAAAATATGTGGCAAAATGGACTTTTCTGCGATACCAGTAAAAAAAATATCGTACTCCGCAAAATTCATTATGTAAATGCTGTGTTTTAATTACTTTTCTAGACAAAGTAGGAATCCATAAAGATATGAAAAAATGAGGGACAAAATGAAAATCATTTCGCAGATCAATATCCAAACAGGACTCCATAGTTCTGCTTGGAAGAGGGAATTTATATTATTCTGAAATCGTATTCGATTAAGGGGAGCGGGGGGGGAGGGGGTTCCTGCTTTATAAGCCCTAAAAAAGCGTTTTCTCAGGAATTTTTTTAGTAGAGACAAAACGCGAGCCCAGTGAATTTAGATGTATGTTTTAATGCATATTTGAACCGTACGAAAAAAATGGTTCAACACAAACCAAAAAAGTACTGCATAGCTATTGGCCCCGTGCATAGTTTCCTGGTTATTATTTTTCTAAATTGTCGGGTGTGATAACAAAAAAACTAAACGATCTATCGCCTTAAACCAAAGTTCATTTTTTTCAATACTAAATTCTCTTCCATGCGAACTTAAACTATTGTTAAAAAAGTGTTTTCAAATAATTCTTAAAACATTTTTTTTTTCAAGCCTGAATAAAATTATGATTTGTCGAGTAATTTTTTGCTTTTCCGAGTTTCACATAGATAAAAAATATGTAACAATTACAAATATATTTAATTTTTTTGTTTCTGTCAAGAATTACGAGCTGCGTCTTTCCCGCCAATTAAAAACTGCAGTGCAGTAGATCGGCCAATAACTATGCAGTAGTTTTATGTTTCGAGTTAAAAGAAATTGCGTACAGTTCAAATATACATTAAAAGATACCTCTAAATTCACTGGGTTTACTTGTTTTTTCCCTCCCAAAAAAATCCTGAAAGAACTCTTTTTTAGGCTTTGTAAAGCAGGCGCCCCCCCCCCCCCCCCCCCCCCCCCCCCCCCCCCAATTTTTTTTTTTTTTTTTTCTCCTTTTTAATATAAAGGCCATTTTGCCCCAGTCTCCCCAGATATAAATTTTTCGCATAGCGCACAGAGTCGGACATCGAGACAGCTCTGTATCTGGTATCTGGTAAAAGTCGCGAAATATCCAAGAAAACAACGTAGCTCGTTCAGGCGAATCGATAGCAACAATGCGCCATGGTCGAAGCCAAGGCCTCCTGTAACAGGGAGGCAACGAAGTGGAGGGAGGCTTTCCACGTCGGAGGGTTGAACGAGGGGTTGCGGAAACGCCGGTCGGATGGGGCAGCCTTATTGGAATTGAGGGGATGGGGCCGAGTTTTCCTAAGGGCCGAGGAACGATGGGGCAAGAGGAAAGAGATAAAGAGTCGAAGGAAACCATGGAGCGCGGGAGGAAGCGAACGAGAAAAAACTAAAAGGAGGGAAACAAGCCAGCAAGGCGGGGTTGGTTTATGGAACGGGGATAGCTAAAACCTTGCCAACAGCCACATTGGCGAGGGCTGTTTGCGCGCTACCTGCGAAGAAAATTCTCCGAGCATCGCACCTCCTCTCCTCTAAGCATTTACTTTAACTTCAACGTGAATACCCTGAAGTCACACACACTTTCTAATCAATTAAGTAATTTCTTTCGTTACCACGCGACTGTTTTTTTGTACTTCTTTTTTCATCGCGTCTTCTCGGGGGATGAAGCGAACGATCGAAGGATACGCAAGAGTAAATTTCGGTCATACTCAAAACGTTAGACATTTCACTTCGTTTTCGAGCTTAATGTCAAAACAAATCAGAGGGTCAATGGATTTTGAAGAGAATATTTTCGAAGTATTTAACTTAACTTCAAAGTGAATACCCTAAAGTCACACACAGTTTCTGATCAATTAAGTAATTTCTTTCGTTACCACGCGACTGTTTTTTTTTCTTCTTTTTTCATCGCGTCTTCTCGGGGGATGAAGCGAATGATCAAAGGATACGCAAGAGTAAATTGCGGTCATACTCGAAACGTTAAACATTTCACTTTGTTTTCGAGCCATTGTCAAATCAAATCAGAGGATGAATAAATTTTGAAGACAATATTTTCGAAGCATTTGCTTCAACTTCAATGTGAATACTTTAAAGCCACACACAGTTTCTAACCAATTAAGTAATTTCTTTCTTCACCATGAGATTTTTTTTTCTTCTTTTTTCTTGCGTCTTCTTAGGAGCTGAAGCGGACGATCGAAGAGTACCCAAAAGTACATTACGGTGATATTCGAATGGTTGAAAAAGTTACATTATTTTCGAGCTTATTGTCAAACAAAATTGGAGGGTCAATGAATTGTGAAGGGAATATTTTCGAAGCATTTAGGAAGCATTTTTCAAACATTTACTTTAACTTCAACGGTAATACCCTAAGGCCACACACAGCTTCTAACCAATTAAGTAATTTCTTTCTTTACCACGCGAATTTTTTTTCTTCTTTTTTCATCATGCCTTTTCGGGAGATGAAGCGAACAATCGAAGGATACCCAAGAGTAGACGATTTATTCTTCGTTTCAAGGTGATACTCGAAACGTCGAACATTTCACTTTGTTTCCGAGCTTATTAAACCAAATCAGAGGGTCAAAGAATTTTGAAGGAAATATTTTCGTTTTTAATTTTTTAATAAAATTTATATTTTTTCTATAATAAGGTGATGCGTATACACAACACCATAATTTGGTGGTTGAAGGTTGCAGGTTAGACATTCCGATGTAAGTAAAAGGTAAAACATATACTGGCAATGAGACTTTCTATATTTCTTCAATCTGATCTGTGTGCAATTTAAATATAATAATAATAATAATGACAATAATAATAATAAAAATAATAATAATAATAATAATATTAACAATCATGATATATGTATAATATTGATAATGGTAAAGTTTTGGGATGTGGGCGTCGTGTGACACTGCATTTTTTTCTGAAGACAATGATACAATTATTAAAGGTCAACGCGTTGAATGTTGAAAATAGGCGTTACTTTTTTTTCTTTCATTTTTTAAATTTTCGCTATGGTTATGTACAAAATTAATTCGGTGCTATGCGCTCGCGCCGTCTCTCTCGGTGAAATTCATCTCGAGAAGACTTTGGCTACTTTAACGACAGTTATCGAACTTCTAGTAAATACCTTCGTACAAAGCGGCACATCTCGAGGCCTATTCGCTATTGGGAAGATGAATTATCGGAGACGACGATTTTCCACTTTAGACCTCGACGATCTTACCCATTCAATATGGTCGTCGGAAAAAGTGCAAAAAGTGGTTACAAAGTCTTTTTATAAGCAAGAGATTGCAAAAGAAAATTTGCAGAAATATCTAAAAAAAATAAATCGACCTAAATACGGCTTTGCAAAATATTGGCAATCGATCCATTGAGCCGATTACGTGAGGAATTAAGATTACATTTAAAAGAAGCTGGGTTTTGGCAAAGAAGACAAACTGACGAATTTTACTGACAATCGACGGTTTTTAAATATTTTTTATTTAATTTTTTTTATTTAAAGGATTATTTTTTTGTATAACGGGTTTAGCAAAAAGTCGCATCGATAATTCGTTTTTCCAATCGTACTACTGCAATCTTTTCCTAAGTCTCTCACTCTTTCTCTCTCACACAGCGGCTACTCACATTTATCGTACGCACGGTAAGCAATCCTAGTATTTAATTACACACGATGCTAGTCTACACGGTCAGACACGTAAAGAAAAAACGTCGATCTAAGTGAAGTTGGCCTTCTGCAAGCGAGCGCCCTGCGCGTTTCATGTCCTCAGCATCCACGTCACAATTTTTCTTTTTTTTTTTTTTTTGTGCACTCTATCGGGTCTCGTCATATTCTCGTCGTCGTTTTGCGAGAGTTCCGTTCGGAGAGGCCCTCGCGATAAAATGAAAGGAAGAAAAGACAAAAATAACATAAACAGCTTCAAAACTTTGTTCTACAAAGCTATTAAAGTTATACCCGTAATTTTTATGCGTCGTACATTGCGAGCTGCGACGACCCGCTCACTTCATAACGCGTTGCTCTTGCGTCCGAGATATATATACGTAATATATATAGCTCCGACTTTGTAGGAGCAACTTCGAAATAAAATCTATTTTCCCTTCAGCGAATGTTTAAATACGTAGTTAGTGAAATCTCTATACAAAAATAATCAACATCCATTTATCCGTTTTATTTACGTTTTTTTTTTTTGTTTTTTTTCTTTTCTCTAATGTACAATCACAAGACCGTGTCACACACGGCACAAAGAAGCTTAAAATATATTGTCCACTCTCTATTTTACGTATCGGGCCAACCCCACCACGTTTCACGATGGCTAGATAGAAGCGAATTTTTAAGTTTTATTTTTATTTAATTAATTTTTTTTTATATCGAAGGACGATTATAATTTCTTTTGTTTCTCGAGTGTTTTATACGAAAAAGTCGTCACACGATGCGATAAACACACGACACAATATTATATATATATATATCGATGGCCTAATTCCACAAGGGCATATGTCGGCTGTGTATAAGCATGGTCTGTTCGCCCTTTTGGCATCAGGCCATCAATATATTTATGTATCTATATAATTTCTTTTGTTGTGATTTTTTATTAGGACGTCATGTGTAGAATCGAGACGAGGTATGTGCATGGATTCGACTGGTTAGTATAGAACCACATCGCACACGCCAGTATCCAATTAGAACATAGTGTCATCTGGACCGCATAAAATTGTTTGACCTCGTACGACAACGGATCGACGGCGCTGGCTTTCGAGACTGTTGAATTAGTCCTGAGATAGCGAGAGAGCGACAAGAATCGGACAGCGGACGATGTCCCGTTAACTGGTGGCTTATCGACAGCTTCGACGTAAATTCGAATCCGCTGAAAGCTAGCTGGCCCGGTGAAGACCGGATCGCTGCATGTTCTCGTTTTATCCTCGAACGTCGAAAAATGCGTTACGAATATTCGAAAAATCATGTTTCTTGCACATCATCAAGTATTTGTATATTAATACATTTTTTTAGAATTATGTCGGTAAGGTAAAGGCTTCGATGCTCGGACTGTTAAGAGCATCCCCAGATTCCAGAGGTTGTTAATTGGTCAAGAGACGATTTTTTGTGAAAATAACTGAAACCAATGTCAAGCTGATAGTTTTTAGTTTCCAAGAGACATCGATTAATTACAAAAAGATAATTTTTGAAACTATTATGGAAAAAATAAAAAGAGAGTCCAAATGTACCAGTCTACGGACACGGTTTTTCAGCACGTTTTTATATTCGGATATTTTATGTCCGAATGTTTCGGACATTCAGTGATTTCGAATCATAGATTTCGAGAATTGTTATGTACGAACTCAACTAGTTCATACAAACTAAAATAATTTCTTTGCCATTCATGTATTAAATCAATGAAAACATTATATTTACGCGGAACGATACTGAAGATGAGCTACGTAGAACCTTTTTCGAACTGTCCGATTATTGGATCGCGCATGTAATAACGCTCGTACCAATTTCCGGACACTTATATCGTTTGTCTTTTAACAAAATGCAACAGCAGAAAATAATTTAGGCTCAAATCTCGTATAACTTTTTTCTGTGCATCAAATAATTTTTGCAGGTACGATCACAAGTGTCAAATGGGATTTCTAATACTTAAATTCGAATCGAATCAAATCTGCATAGTGGCATCCGACGACTGGGACATGTTCGAGCACCGGTACCGTTACCTAAGTGACTTCAAGCAGAACGTCAGTCCAGCCTCTAATTTTGAAGAAAAAAATCAACGTTCTTGGAACTCCCTGCAAATATCTCTAAATATTATATTCAGCGAAATTTGCATTCAAACTCCGGTCAAGCTGTATGTGCACGATAGATTTCTTTAAAATTCGACTCCATTGACCATCAATCGCGACGGTCATCTTTCTTCAAGCCACCGAAGCGTCTGAAAAACGATTGTTCAACATTCGAAAGACGTCGCGGTCTTGCCAAAAGCGCCGCCGCTCTTCGTCCCAATACCATCGAATTCCCGTCCGACTCACGAGTGATAATGCGCCATCGGTCCTGACATGGAATATTCGCCACCCATGAGAAGACTTCCGGTTGCCGGTGGGAGCATGAGAGGAGACGGTAGGACCGAGGGCCTGAGCCTCTCGGTCAGCGCCAGCATGACCTGGCAATGGAGGTGTTGTATGGTCGCCAACAGATTGAGATTGGTGTCGATCAGGCCAGCGGCCGGTGAGAAACGATCTCTCTCGATCGCGATCTCCGCCTCTATCGTGCCGACGATCGGCGAGCATTCCCTCGCGTCCCGTTCGCGTTCGCGTTCCTCCTCGAGCATTATGGCGGCGGCGCGATTCTGCTCGGCGACGATTCTCTGCTGATGCTTGAGGTACGCGGTCGTTATCGGAAGACTGTAGTCGATCGGTGTGTTCTTCGGATCGATCCCGGGACTCCACGGGGTCGGAAGGGGGAGGCTCGGCGGTGGCGAGGGTGTTCGACCCTCGGGAAGCATTCTCTTCCTCTTCGAGGAGGCCGAACTCCTGGAGCTCGCCCTGTCGGACTCCGGTGTTCTTCGGGACTCGGCGATGGTGTCGTTCACCGTCGTCGTGTAACCTCCGCCGGTCGGCTCCTTCTTCAACAAGTTCGTGATGCTCAGAGGATTGTACTTCTCGTCCCTGTCCTTGTCGTTGTCTTTGTCGGCTCTCTCCTTGTCCTTCTCCTTCGCGGGCTTATCGATGCCGACCGATACGCAACTGACGCCTCTCTGCTGGTGCTTCGGGTGTCTGTAGCTGTACAAACTCTTCGCCTCGGGTGGATGACTCGCCTCTCGCGGCTTCGGGCTGCTCTGCAACGGCTGAGAGACCGATAACGCCGTCGCCGCTGGTGTCGGGCTCAGAGGAGTCGACGGCGTCGTCGTACCTGCACACGCTACCGTCGACGAGACCGAGGTCGATGCCGGGACTTGCGATTGATTCGAGAGATTGCTCGGGCTCGGTGTCCTCGGACGACGCTGGCACTCCGTGCAACCGAGGAGAAACCGCGTCACGGCCTCGCGAGGCAGGAACGCGTACGTTTCCGTTATCTGGAACAGGAGAGAGAAAAGGTGGTCAGGCTTTGTTTCGGGATCAATCAATCTCTGTCTACGGTTAACGGTTGTACGAATATTAAATTGTGAGTTTCGTTACTGTCGGCGACGAGCTGCGCTATGCACGGCGCTGGTCGGCAAAAACGCGACGGACCCGCGCTAGGCACGGCTGGGTGGTCTGAACCCGGGGTAGGCCCTGATCTGGCCCCGCACAGTAAAAAATAATATCGTAAAATCGGTATACGAAGTTTCGAAACAATAATTTTGTTAAATAAGTGACAGAGTCGTTTGTTCAGGTTTGGATATTACAAACCTGTCCGTTTATTTCCCCGTGTAATTAACAATTTTAGTTTGTACCTTTGTTTGTAAAACTTTAATTCTAAAAAAATCGGGTGGTTCGATTGGGACATTAACCCTTCACGTACCGGAGCCTCGCGCCGAGCGTGATTACGCAGGCCCGGGGCTTCGTGACCAGAGATATGAATATAAATTTGGAATGACAATAACGCACCATCTATTGATGACAAAACCATTATTTCACTGAAATATAATATCGTGGACATTACTCGTCAAAGAATATTATTCCGAATTTTGGTACCAATATTTTTTGAGATACAGCGAGTTTTATTATTTACAGCTACTGACAATGTAAGTACTCGCTGAGCGAGGATCCGGACCGAATGGTCTGGAATCGAGGTTCTCGTTCAGCGGTACCTGAAGGGTTTGCAAATAAAAAATTGTGAACGTTTGTGGAGAATAAGTTGTTGTGAAAAATACCAACTTTTATGTCGTACTTCCCACAGTCTACACTGTGGGAAGGATCTAGTAAATATGATTATATCGCTTAGAAAGATATTACCATACCACATAGTAGTACTGATCTAGGTCGCCCCCTAATGACAGGAAGTACGGAATTTATAAGCATTTTTCGTAGATATAGGAAAATTCTTGGGAAATCTGGGACTTTCTGCCATAAGTAGGCAACTAGAGCGTACTATCATAAACTATGGTAATTGTTTGTTGATTCCCGGTATTTTTTACTATATCCTTCACTCAGTGTACCAAAGATTACTGAAAATTCAATATAATTCCAAAAGCGCTTCAGATATCAAGTTGAAATTTGTTGTGCATATGGAGAAGTCGCATTCTCATTGGTTGCGCCAACCTGCACCCAGAAAAAAAATATATTTGACAGCCACCGTTTATTTGGTTTAAGTCAAATATTTATTGAAGTGAAACTTCTTTAAGGACGTTTTTTATTTAAATTAATATTTATTTGAATTAAGTAAACAGTTACTTAAATGAAATAAATATTTATTTGATTTAAATTAATACTTATTTAACTGAAATAAATATTTTACTTAAACCAAATAAATCGTGGCTGTCAAATAAATTATTTTTCTGGGTGTGTGGCAAAATCTTCGTCACCCTAGTCCCCTTAGCTTCGCGTCCAGATAAGACCAGAAAAATGTGTCTTGCCGATCTTTCATACCGGTCGGAAGTGAACGACGCAACGATTGTTACCAACCGAGCTTCCGATGTGAAAAATCTTTTATTTTTTCATCGTAAAATAAATTCCAAAGTTCATTGCGATAACGCATCAGGGTCGAATTTCGCGTCGATTAATGCACGTCGAGAGGAGAGTGTACACGAACACGACAAATCGGAGTGAACTCCGAGGAATGGCGCGGTTGAGGATCAAAAAAAAAAGAAACGTCGCATCTGCAGCCGCGAGTTCAATTGAGAGAAAAAAAAGACACCGAGTGTGAGGGGGTTGCTCGGCGACGGAGTGCCCGCGTGACGTTCAGTCTCTCTCTCGTGTCGAATCGAGTGACGTCTTCCTCAGCGGAGGCAGCGGAGTATCCCACGGAGCCTCCGATGCCGCTCTTCGTTTCTCTCAGCCCTCTCGCAGCCAAAGCCTCAAGTAAATCTTATCGAATTACGTTGCCGCGCGAGCGAGCGAGCCTTCTACACAGTTATACACCCGGTAACCTTTGCCTTTCCCGGATGCCAGGCTCTTATCCTTGATTGAGTTACGCCACCCCGTCTACCAAACCCCCAGACTCCTTGCAGGGAAACGTTTCGTATTAAGAACCGGGGAACATGCCTACGGCGGCGTGCCTCATCCGCGACGAGGAGACATCAAAGTTTTCTTACCGCGCTCCGGAATTCCGTCCTCCACCTCTAATCCTCCGTCTGTTCATCCCCGAAATAAAAAAAAAATATTAATATCGCGGAAAAATAACGCTTCGACGGGAAAATTCCTCCCGAACAGGGGGAATTTTCGAGCGTTACGTCGGGCCATTCGAGCGTTACGTCGGGCCCTGACACACTCAGAAAAGCTGACATAGTAAATAGTTCCCAGGGGGGACGTCTATATTTTACAGTTACGACAATGACCAAAAATTATAGTTGTAACTATGATTATAGTTAAATCTATTGAATATATACTGTCACAAACTATCTATATAGACCATACTTTTTCTCAGTGCAGGGTCTGAAGGAGATCTGACAAGTCCTTATCAGGTCCTTATCAGACTCCGATGTAACGTTCGAAAATTCCTACTCCGGTCTCATCTCATCGACGAATCTCCGTACATCAACGGTACGAATGTGCAAGGATCCTCTACTCTCCTTCGTCGTAACGTGGAAGGAACTTTCGTCGTGTTCGATTAATCGTACGAAATACATAAAGTCCGCAGCTAGACGCAAAACAGTTTCGCGGCGTCGCGAGAGCGCGACGTTTGTGGACGTGGTGTACGTTTACTTTCGCAGCGATGTACGAAAATGCTCATAGCATGCGGTATACATGTATGCATATATATAAATATATATATATATATATACATACAAACATATATATGATATACTATAGACGTGTTGCCGAGGGTATAAGCAGGCAATGCAACAAGTGTCCTGAGGTTTTGAATCACAAGCAGATCGCGGCGTGCCGGAGGGAGCGTGGACGAGAGGGAACGAGATAAATGGACGGAACGAGCGAGATGGAAGCGGCAGGAGAAGAAGAGGCGAAACAAGAGGGACGAGACGAGACAGAGAAAGAACGTGACGAATGGGGAACAGAACGAAGAGTCGGCGAAAGAGACATGAAAAAAATATACATACATTTATACATATATATACGTGTATATGTATATATATATATATATATATATATATATATATATATATATGTAATATACAGAGTACCAATAGAGCAACAGAGTGGCATAAAAAAACGAAATTCCGAGGGGAAAGTGCGAAAGAGAAATAGATAGGAATTCACGATACGATACCCCGGAGAGAGGTTTACGCGAATATTCCGAATCGGAGCACGTAGGATGACGTATAGAGTATATCGAGCGTTCGACGTTTGAGTGCCTCGGTGCACCCGTCTTTTCCCCGGGGGGACGCGGTACATACCGTTAGAAATCAGTAAATATCGCGGGTACGAAACTGTATGGAAAACACTATATTTATACATATATGTATATATATTTCAAATTCAACCATTTGCTCTCTTCTTCATATATATTTTTTTTTTTTTAGGTGGAGGTGATGGATTTGAATTTGACTCACCGTTCTGTAGGTCCGTTTCTGTCCGGCGTGCTTCCCCGGTCGGCCCTCGAGATCGACGTGGACCGCGTGAATTATGTCGAAGAAGTTTTCCACTATCGCGACCTTCTTGTAGACTCTCCCTGGCGGCACGGTCCCTTCGGCACCGTTAAGAGCCTGTAATCAGAGAAGATCGAAGGATTAGTCAAACAACTTGTGCGAAGGTCAGGTATGGCATTGCAGTGACTTAAGACGACCGTCATTCTGGGCCGAAATCAATTAGACAGATTTTTACACGTATGACGTTATTTTCATTAGAAAAATAAATTGTACCTAAAATTACGGTCATTCTTGTCTTAAGTCGCGTGACATGACGAGCTGATGGCAAATATCGTACTTGGTAATAAAATAACGACGTTAGATCTGATAAGTTATAAAATAACACTCATTTTTTTCCGAGTAATCAGAGTAAATAGTACGATCGGTCAAACAACTTGTGCGAAAGTCTGGCATTGCATCGCAGTGGCGTAAAGTGACCGTCATTCTGGACCGGAGTCAGTCAGACGGATTTGAACCCGGAAGGCGTGATTTTTATTGGAAAATAAAATTGTACTTAAAATTATGGTCTTTTTTGTTGCAAGTCATGTGAAACGACGAGGCAATGACAAACTTCGTACTCGGTAATAAAAGAACGACGTTACATCCGATCAGTTGTAAAATGACAATAATTTTTCTGTAATTTTCCGGGTGATTAGACAAGATCGAAGGATCGGTCAAACAACTTGTGTGAAGTTCTGGCATTACAATGCCGTAAAATTATGGTATATTTTTTCAGACAAATTATCATCCTCATAACGTTATTTTTATTAGAAAATGAAATTCTACGTAAAATTAGGGTCATATGTGTCTCAAGTAATGCGAGACGACGAGCCAGTGTCAAACATTGTACTCAATAATAATATAACAATATTACATCTCATCAGTTGTAAAATGGTATTTTTTCAGTCTTTTTTCGTATATATTTATCAATTCGTTCAATTATCCATCGATTAACTCGTCCACCTACAACTAGCGTATCAATCGCAGAAACCGATGAAAAAAATGTATTTTTCAAACTACCGGTCATTTTTTTCATCACTGTGGGTTTGCGACAAACCACCGAAAATGCGATCGCTGTGTCTTTCGCCTCGTGGCGCCATCTCGGGAAGGGTGGTTCATACCCGACAAGGGTGTAGAGCTACGCCAGCTCGGTGGATCTCGCAACCCTCCCGTCGGCTCATTACCATCGCTAGCACCGAGCACACTGCTTTACCGGCACCCGCTAACAGCGGCTTTCTGTTTTCGGCAACGGACCGCGACGAAATCGGACGTCGGTAATGTCGGTAAGGTAGGAACCTTTACCCAAGGCGAGTGCACGGGTGGTAAAATAATCTAAGCTTCTCGCTGTCGCACGTTTTCTGAATGCAACAAATATCGCACTCTCTGCATCGCTACCGCCAATTTTCTACCAATTTTTTATTAAAAACTATATAGTCGATTTTCATTGTTTTATATTAAAAGTTTTCAAATATTTAGGACTATTTTTTATTTTTTTAATGGCAACATTTCCAACCCCCGACACGAATACCCTTCCGATTTGATTCCGGAGATTCCATCCCGGAGAAGGGGTTAAATGATCATGCAAATATTAATTGAGCGGACGGAAGGTGTAAACGTTAGGTCTGAGGGTCGCACCGTCCGGGGTAACACTTCGGACGGACCGTTCTCACACTCGTTGAAGTTTACGAACCCCCGAGAAGTTTAATGCGCGTGCGCGACATTATTGTATTTCCCTAAACACCTGTTGAAGGGTTGTGGAGAACTCGTGGAGCTTACGACGACGGCTCGGTTAAGAGGCTGCGGTCAGAGGTGTATAACAATCCCGATACTCGGGTGGCCTACCGAGACACCCTCTCTCTCCCTCCCTCTGTCTCCATCTCCTTCGACTAATTTTCTCGAGGAGATTCACCAAAGACGGTACATATATAACAGTCGACCCTCTTTGCATAATGGGCAAAACAGCCGCCGACGCTTTCTATTCATGTAAAATGACTACACATGGGATAATTCAGGGTAAGATGGTGTGCCGTATCGACCGTGGGTTGGCTAAAAAATTCACTGCTATTGGCTATATCACCCTTAGCGATCGGGGGATATGACATATAACTAATCGACACAGAAAGTCCGAACGATGACGGAACACATATATTAATTTTGTTTAATTTAAAAAATCAAACATCTTTTCCATACTCATATAAAATGACTACAGATGGGGTAATTGAGGGTGACATGATGTGCTGTATCGACCATGGGTTAGTTCAAAAATTTACTGATATCGGCCATACTACCCGTAGCGACCGGGTGATATGACATATAATCGATCGATACACACAGTCCAAAAGATAGCGGAACACCTATATCAATTTTTTTTAATAAGAAAAATAAAAAATGTGTTCCATATTCGTATAAAATGATTACACATTGAGTAATTCAAGGTGACATAGTATGCCGCATCCATCGTGGATTGACTCAAGAATTCACTACAATCGGCTATATCACCCATACCGACACATATGACATATAACCGATCGATACATAAAGTCCGAAAGATAACGGAACACATGTATAAATTTTGTTTAATCAAAAAAATGAAAAATGTTTTCCATATTCGTATAAAATAACTACACATGGGTAATTCAGGATAAGATGGTGTGACGTATCGACCGTGGATTGACTCAACAATTCACTGCTATTGGCCATATCACCCATAGCGACCCGGTGATATGACATGTAAACGATCGATACATACAAGCCCGATAGATAACGGAACACATATATTAATTTTATGGAATAAAAAAGTTGAAAATTGAAATTGTCATATGGCTTCCTCATATCAGTTGCAAATTGAAATTTTCATGTGGCTTTCTCATAAAAACTGCAAATTGAAATTTTCATATGGCGTTCACATAATGTTCCTTTATTTATGAAGCTTCTTCTATGAGGAAGCATTTTCCGTATTGTTGGCTTCCTCATAGAGGAGGCTTCGCAAATAAAGGAACATTATGAGAACGCCATATGAAAATTTCAATTTGCAGCTTTTATGAGAGTCGTAGTATTATATTTACGTGCAATTTCAGGACCATCGTTCAAAATTTACGCAAGTTAGAGCTACCACGACCTTTTTTCAAAAATTTCAAAATCGCATAAAATCTCGAAACCGGCCTCAATCATCATGAAAATTGTACCGGAGGAAGAGACGTGACCACTCTACTAGTGTACCAAATTTCAACTGGCTATCTCGAACCGTTTCCGAGTTATAATCGTTTTAAGCGACGCAAGTCTGTCACACACATACATACACACACACACACACACATACGTCCGGACGCCAGCTAAAAATGACATTTCTCGACGTTTCAGACTATTTTAAGTACTCTGACACTAAAGTCTCAAAAAAAAAAATTTCACGAAAACAAAGCTTCCTCTATGAGGAAGCAAAAAAAATCAAAAGTCTTTTCCATATTCGTGAGAACGATTGCAATGCCACCCGGTAAATCATAGCTTGTGAACGTGAAACGCCAAAAAAAAAATACAACAGAATAAAAATGTATTAAAAAAAATAGTTTCACGCTCGAAAGCATTGATTTACTTGTTGGCGGTGTGATTTCATCGCGTGCACATACGAGAGAGGTACATTTTTCAATGCGCAGAGAAGTGACTACCCTTCGGCGTTTCGAGTACGGGTTATAAAAACTGTAACGTATGGACGAGCGCGTGAGGCACGTGTATGAATTAAAGCTCTATTGGGCTCACCGACGGTGGATAAAGCGAGAACAATTCAGACGGAGGGGAAATACCAATGCGGTCTCCTATCCGATATATCGACGGCTGATAATCAAAGGGCTTAACTCATGTACTTTAACAATGCGCGTACGCCCTTCCAATTCTTGCCCAACGCCATATTTATATATATACATATATATTGATATGTTATAGATGTATGTGTATATATATGTGTATATATATATATACATATATCGGTATATACCATTATAGGACCGTGCGCTGCTGGTTTGAGCAGGGGGTGAGTTTCACAGCTGAACGGACGAGGCGTGTGTTCGGCATCCTGTCGCCTGCGGGGCCGCCTGCGTCACGCAATGCGTATCGAGGCTATAACGAGCGTGTGGTGGACGCGCGAGGTCGACTGCTCGAACCAAACCCGGCAAGCATAACCGGCAGCCTCGAGCCCGCATCTACAGGGTGTCCGCGGGTTAATCGACGGTCCGGCACGAATCCGGAAAATATTAACGCACTCCCGCGACAATCGACGCGTAATGCATGCGTTCATATTATTACGAACGCCAATGAGACATTTAAAAAAAAATTAGTAAATAAAATAATTGGCGACGAGTGCAACGCTCGAAAATTGCCATCAAATTGTCACTGACGAATACGCGTTTGTGACAGAAAATTATGCAGCTGCGATAAAAACGAATTATCTTTCCGAATGAAAGAACACTAAAGACAATTCGCTTTGGCGGCCTCGGAGACGCATTTTCCATTTTTAACGCCCATCTGTCTGATCCACAGCGAACCAGCGACGTTTCTCATTTTCGAGATTAATAACAAAAAAACAACACCGGTTGAATTTACGAATCGTTTTACCCTCGCACCGTTCCACAGTTATCGGTGAATTCTGCTCAATTTGGTAGCGCGCTACAGCAAAATTGATACCATAAACCTGGAAAGCGCCACGGGGCCTCTGCCAGTTTTGCGCGAATAAAAATCACTTGCAACGGGTGCCGTTTGTTTTTGCGAAACATTTTCATTTTTTTTTTTTTTGCGCTGCTGTGGTCGGTGGATGGGTTCACTCCGAATGGACAAATTCAAATCGTGCAGTGTCCCACATGTGCCCGTACACTTCGCCGGGAAGCCTCGGCGGTTTTTTTTTATATACTTGAAACAAACCGTTCTCGAGAAAGGGAGCGAGAGAGAAGCGTCGAATGGGGGGGGGGGGGGGGGCGGGGAAAAAAGGGGGGGGGCGC
>JAPYZD010002787.1:0-15777 GCA_030522725.1 Ichneumoninae sp. B BG-2022a
GACAAAACGGGATAACGGGACAAAACGGGATAATGGGACAAAACGGGATAATGGGGCAAAACGGGATAATGGGACAAAACGGGATAATGGGACAAAACGCAATTTTCCAATAACTTTTGCATGGTGGCGGTGATGGTAAGTGGGGAAAAATGGAGTTGAAAATCTGGATGTGTCGTTGGGACAAAATGGAGCATCAAAACCGCTGTCCCGTTTTGTCCCACTGTCCCCATTTTGACCCGCTCTCTCTTTTTGTCGAACTTTTTGCGAAGGGCAAACGACCATGGCTTCTTTTCCCAGGCAGAAACGATAGGGATGGTCGCAATAAGTTTTCCTATGGGTTAACACCAGATAAAGAACACTTTGAGCTACTTGTGTGCAATTTTTGCAGATTTTTTTTAGAACTTGTTTGAAATTGTAGGCAAATTGCAGGTCCTCGTTGAACTTGAGGATAAGCAATTATCCTCGTTGACTCGAGGATAATTGCTCGAGTGCGAAACGTCGACGAATGAAGATTTTTTAAATGAGATTAAAAAAATGATGGCTGTTCGTTTGAGTGGGCGTCGAGCATTATTTCCCGGAAAAATACTACCCTGGACGCGGTGTTAATTCGATGCGCAAGGATATAAAGCTACCGTGGCTTCTCCCTCGGGAATGCAGGACGGACGATGAGCCGTAACGGACGATAAGAATTTCGCGCTACAGATTAATAGCCAATCTGTAATTCCAATGTAAATCGTGAATTTTTATCTATCATTGAGTCGAGCGACGATTCATGGTTTTAAAAAGACATAAAAAAAATGATGGCAGTTCGTTCGACCCTTCACGCACCGGATCCTTGTTCAACGAGGACTTAGAATTTGCCAACACGCAACCTTCGAATGATTTGAACAACAAGTTAACGTGCTAAAAAAAAATCTGTAAACATTCACGGACTTACCTTGAAGTGTTGCTTTTTTGATAACGTCGAAGAAAATTTATTATTAACATCCGTATCGTTTTTGTGCTTAAAAGAAGGCTCCCTGCCTTCTTTGCGTTTGCGATCGGCAAAAAGTCGCCGATACTTGAAGAGGCCTAAAAAAACGTTTTTCAAGAATTTTTTTAGGCGGCAAAAAATAAGTGGAGCCGGAGAATTTACAGGTATGATTTAATGTATATTTGAACTGTATGAAAAAATTTGTTTTAACACAAAACAAAAAAGTACTGCACAGTTATTGGCTCCCTTCATAGTTAGGGTAAAAGTGGTAAATATGGCCCACCTCGATTAACACGTAAATCAATGATATATGGACCGGGCCATATTCCCCACTTTTACCCTATTGGTTATTATTTTTCTAAATTCGCGGAAGCGATAACAAAAAAATAAAACGACCTATCGATTTAAACCAAAGCTCATTTTTTCAGTACTAAATTCTCTTCTATATGAACCTAAAAATGGTTTAAAAAATATTAAAAAATAATTTTTAGAACACGTTAAAGTTTTTTTTTCTTTCCCAAAAACCCATTTTTTAGAAAACTGAATAAAATTACGATTATCCGATTTTTTTGCGTTTCCGAGGTTCACACAGAAAAAAAAATGTAACAATTGAAAACATATTTGATTTTTTTGTTTCCGTCAAGAATTACGAGCTCCATCTTTGTCGCCAATTGAAAACTACAGTGCTGTAAATCGGCCAATAACTATGCGGCAATTTTTTGTTTTTCGTGTTAAAAAAAATGTTTTCGTACAGTTCAAATATAAATTAAAACATACCTCTAAATTCACTGAGCTCACTTCTTTTTTCCCTCCTAAAAAAAAGCTTTTTTATGCCTTATAAAGCAGGACGCCCCCAAAGCGGGTGTCGAGCATTATTTACGGGGAAAAAGTATTACCGCGGACGCGGTGTTAATTCAATGTGCAAGAAATATAAAGCCACAGTAGCTTCGCCCGCGGGAATGCAGGCGAACGGACGATAAGCATTTCGTGATTCTGAAGATCTGCATAGCATCAAATTCCACCTTAGGCAAGTCCGTCGATGCACTGCTTTGGGAAGAAAAAAAAACTGTTCGCTTGTAGAATTTTCTTCTCCAAGTGAACTTCTCCGAGCGAAGTTTACGCGATGCAAAAGTCAGCCGTTATAACTCGACGAAATTTAGTTTCGTGCAAATATCTTCAGGGTCGCAAGGACTCCGCGCTGCAGATTGACAGCCGCGTAATTCCAATGTAAATCATGAATTTTCATCCACTAATTGCTCGAGCACATTCAGAAAATAAATTTCAATGACGGCCACCGTTTGTTTGGTTTAAGCGATATATTTATTTGATTTAAATAAATATTTATTTACATAAAATAAATTGTTACTTAAATGAAATAAATATTATTTAAGTCAAATAAATATTTTACTTGAACCAAATAAACGGTGGCCGTCAAGTAAATTATTTTTCTGGGTGCACGAAACATCGACGTTTCAAGATTCTAAAATGAGATTAAAAAATTATTATCCTGAGAAACAATTTTTTTTTTTAAATTTATTTTTTTGTCATTTCCGGTGTGACCGAGACGGTGAACTGCTTCGAGTTTCAGCCTCGTGTGGCGGTTTCCTCACCGCGGACGAATAAAGCGACGGCAATACAACAAACAATAACAGAGCTCGACGATAAGGCTTCGCAGACCGTTCGCTGTGCACTCGACAGCCGAGAAAATCGAGTTACAGACCAGACATATTAAATTCACGGTTCATCCCGTTACACGAGAAAGCACTTGGCGCTAATCGGATTAAAAAAAAAATAATAAATGCCGAATCCGACCAACGACGCGTGACGATGTAACGGGTTTACATACTGTAATTCAATTTCGAGTTTACCGAAGGCTGTCGCTAAAGGACGATTCATTATTTTATCATATTCGAACATTAGTACGAGTTATTAAATATTGACCCTGGCAAAGTGAACCGACGACGTATTTATCGATCTGTGATAAAGATCTCTTAAATAAATAAATAAAATTTAATATTGCTAATTTTTTTCTCGTCCGGAATAAATTTGAAAATCTGTGTTAAGCGCAAAACCACATCCAGAAAAAAAATTCATTGGACGGCCACCGTTCATTTGGTTCAAGTAAAATATTTATTTGATTCAAATAAATATTTATTTCATTTAAGTAAGTATTTACTTAATTTAAATACATATTTATTTAAATCAAATAAATATTTTACTTAAACCAAATAAACGTTGGCCGTCAAATAAATTTTTTTTCTGGGTACACTCGGCGACGTATTTATTAAAAAAACAAAAATCAGAAAATTAAATATTGTGCATTTTTTATGTCCGGAATAAATTCGAAAATTCGTGTTCATCGCGTTGGATCATATTTTCGCCAGGGTTTATACCGGCATAGATTCATGGAGCGTCCAACGTGTGAATAACGTTCTTTAAAGCCGTCCCAGCCGTGAGCATGTGTCTATGTTGTGGAATATAACGCGCAGGTACTTGGACAACGTTCGGCGGTGTCGGCGGTTGCATAAGCGAGGAGACCGCGGAAGCTGTGGTAGCTCTCGCATACGACAGCGGCATCAATGTGTTCGATCTGAGCGAGGCGCACAGTGGTCATCGGGCCGAGACCCAGCTGGGCAGAATTCTCCTTCGGCGAGCATGGAATCGCTCAAGTTACGTCGTTACCACGAAAATATATTGGAACACAAAGTGAGTGTTTGCTCAATAGCGTTTCTATTATTATTATTATTATTATTATCATTATCATTATCATTATCATTATTTTTAATAATAATATATATAAAAATAAATATTATAAAAAATGATAATATTTGAATGAACGACTTTGCACCGTGCGACATTCGCTGGAATATTAATCACATTAATAACATTTATCGCGTTAATTAAATGAATTAATTGTATGAATGATGTTAATTACTGAAGAAAACAAAAAATTTGTTAAATTAACAGGACGGAAGGAAGGGGTCTCTCGCGCAAACACATTATCGAGTCTGTTCAATCGTCACTGGCGAGACTGCAACTATCGTACATAGACATCGTCATGATTCACAAAGTCGATCCAATGTGCCCGATGGAAGGTAAGTAAGTCGAGATGAGTGCGGGAGAATAGGCGGCGAAATGTGTAGATGTCCATATTCCGTTCGGAAAGTGAGACAATGGTTGCCCCCCCTCCCCCCGCCCCTCTCACTTCCTATATTCCTCCCACTGCACAAAACATACTGGAGTCCGTGACGGCACTCGGCCTGCACATACACACATACTCGCACGTAAAGGTATAGTTGGCACGATCGAGTTTCAAAACTACTTCAGGAACAAGCTTCAACCTAGTTGTACTACGAGCAATTCACGTGAAACGTACATACGTATAATAAGCGGTGAAACAAACTTGTTTACGCTGTCCGGCGCGTATGGTGGACGCTTCTGAAATTGCATTCTCACGTGACGCAAAACGGACTATGCATTTGCAATTTTATTTTTTTTGTAACGAACAATTTTTTTTTTTTTACATTTTTGCACAAAAATATCGTAGCTCTGTAGCTTCGATGCGCAAAGTCATTGATAAATCTGGTAATGCGTAAAACCAGAAACCATTTTTTAAATTCAAGATCAAATCTCTTTATATTGCAAACCGTGACAAAATTACGAAAAAAATGACTACTCTTGTTGTATTTTTTTTTTTTTTGCTGATTGTATTATGCATAAATAGTTCAAGCTACGAATTATCTAATAAAGGCTGGATGAAACAAACTCGTTTACATTAAAGTGTATGAATAACGCCTCTCAAATTGCATTCTCACTTGACGCAAAACGCACAAGACATATGATTGTATTTGCATTTTGTTAAAAAAAAAATTCTTGGTTTTACATCTTTGTATAAAAAATATCGTAACTCTGTAGCTTCGATGCGCAAAGCGATCGATGAATCTCGTAACGTGCGGGGGCAGAAGCAATCTTTTTTATTCGACATAAATTTCTTCGAATTCGAATTTACGAAAACCGAGAGCACTTCTGTCGTTTTTGTTTTCTGTTCAATCGAATAAACACATACGCCTAATTCTATTTTACAGAAATAGTTCGAGCTATGAATTATCTAATAAGTAAAGGCTGGGTGATGTACTGGGGAACTTCCCGATGGACTCCGGTCGAGATAATGGAGGCTTACACGAACTGTCGACAATTCAATTGCGTCACACCGATCGTCGAGCAGGCCGAGTATCATCTTTTCTACAGAGACAAGCCCGAGCTCTACATGCCGGAGTTGTACAATAAAATTGGTAATAAAATCGATCGGATCTCATTTTTTTTATTTTATTTTTTTTCAAGCTTATAAACGAGCAAAACTGAAAAACGATTAAATTCCAGGCGTCGGACTTATGGCGTGGTCGACGGTCACGATCGGGATGGTTTCACCAAAACCCGACGACTGTGGTGTCTCTCTGTTATCGCGCTCTTCTTACAAGGTACGAATCGATCGCTCGATCGAAGATCGACAAGATAAAGCTAATCTCTTCACTTCCATCGTTGCAGAATAAGTATTCCTCCTTCAGTTGGACCGAGGACGAGACTCAATCACTGTACAAAGAGGTGCGTACGATATTAAATTGAATGTATCAAGATATAAAAAACAATGGACGTACACTGAAAAAAAAATTAGCTTGCGGGCAGCCAAAAAAAAACATTTTATTTGCTTTATATTTTTAATTCTTACAATTGCATATTATATTGAAAGAACAACGGCAAAACTGTCAAGGTGACATGTTATCGTTTCAATCTCGTATGGCATTGTAAGAATTGAAATTATTGTCCAATTATTGTTAATTTATACCAATGTTAAATGTACTTTCTTGCATCTATGCAATAAATATTATATTATATTATATTATATTATGTTATATTATATTATATTATATTATATTATATTATATTATATTATATTATATTATATTATATTATATTATTTTATATTATATTATAATTCTTGTTTTTTATCAGTGTACAAAGTGTCTTATAATACGCCCTTCAGACGTCGTATGAACGAATTACTTTCGTTGAAGAAAAGTAAAAAAAATAGGAGCGAATAAAAATAGTCTTTGATTTCCAGAGCATCCGCGGCTCTCTGACTCAAGAGTACGGATGGAAGGAAAAACCAGTGGAGGAAGAGACGAGAAAGTACTCGGACAAGTTGAGGGACGTCTGCGCCCTCGCCGAGAGACTCGGTTGCTCCTTCGGGCAGCTCGCTATAGCGTGGTCCCTCAAGAATGAAAGTGTCCAGTGCCTTCTTCTCGGAGCGTCCAATATAGATCAACTCTACGAGAGTTTGCAGAGTTTACAGGTGAGCGAGAGAAGAACCAAAGAAAGATCAACGAGCAATCGACTTCACCGGGAAAAACTTCTTACTCGATGAGGGCTCGGCAAATAAAATTTTATGGGCTTAAAATAAATATTAAAGTGACGTCATACCGGAAATGCGTCACTTCCAGTTTGAAAACGTCATTTTTTGATCGGAAGTTATGTCGCACCGGAAATGCGTCACTTCCGGTTTGAAAATATAATTTTCTGACCGAAAGAAGGTCGCTTCCGGTTTGAAAATATTATTTTCTGACCGAAAGAAGGTCACTTCCGGTTTGAAAACCTCATTTTTTGACGGAAAAAAGGTCACTTTTGGTTTGAAAACCTCATTTTTTGAATGAAAGAAGGTCACTTCCGGTTTGAAAACCTCATTTTTTTTACCGGAAGTACGTAAGTTCCGTCGA
Organism: Ichneumoninae sp. B BG-2022a; assembly: GCA_030522725.1. Lineage (NCBI taxonomy): Eukaryota > Metazoa > Arthropoda > Insecta > Hymenoptera > Ichneumonidae > Ichneumoninae sp. B BG-2022a. The sequence goes on from JAPYZD010002787.1 coordinate 6,745, forward strand.
AAAATTAGATTTTCAAACCGGAAGTGACGTATTTCCGGTGCTCATGCGAGACTCAACATTGTGAGAGAAAATTCTAAGAGAAATAAATTTTATTCCCAGCTCATCCCGAAGCTCAATACTAACATGATGAACGAGATCGAGAGAATACTAGACAACAAACCGTCCCGACCACCAATGGTATCGACTCTGGCGCTCAGATGACAATCGATGTGCCCCCATGGCAGCAATGGGGGCTCCCTCGAAGAGGGCGCGGCTAGTCCGAAGAGCGAGGGTGGCAACAGCCAGGATCAGGAGCAGACCAATAAAGACGTGACCAATAAACTCCCGTTCTGCGAGATACAGTGAAACGATCCCTCCTTGTAAACAAAAAAAAAAGTGGTAAGGAATATATAATCTCCGATTACGACGACGAGAATGAGACGTTTTCACCGCAAAGAAGAAGAAGAAGAAAAAACCAGAAAGAAAAAGGAACTCGTCTCGAGAAAATAAAAAATTCGCGATGTGGAAGACAATTAAAATCGTCAATCGAGAGAGGGATGTCGAAGGAGAGAGATCATTTTAATAATAACACAGCCATATAAGCGCGCTCCACTGTCTCAAAATCTCTCAGTCACCCGGTCGGTAATGAAGAGAATAAAAAAAATCCGAAAAAAAAGATAAATCCGACGTGCGCTTTAAATAACGAGTCGACGACAATACTTGAGAGGAAAACGCGCGGCTAAGAAGAACTATACAAACCAAACGAACAAAATTAAACGCGACGTCAAGTCTAAAATCGAATTTTCTCATCATCGGATACAGCAAAAACCTTTGGCCGGATGAATTTTTTTCTTCTTCTATCTAATATATTGTATCGATAACGCGGGGGGACAAAAAAAATAATAACTTCGTCGTCGGTAGAGTGCTATAAACTCCAATTATACAACAACAAAAAAAGACAAGAACGACGACACACTAACACGACGCAATACTTTTAGCGTTTCTTCTAGATCGCCAGGGGCTGTTTAAAAAAAAAAAGTACGCTGAGTGCGTAAAAAAAAACAATTAGCTGCTAATCGATTCACGATAGAACGCGTGAAAATGCGTTAATAATTATATTAATATAATTCACAATTATCGAGACACGGGACGGATTGTATTAAAGTGTATATCGGAGATATTAATATTATCGAGATATATATATATATATATATAAATATATATACGGAAGTATGTATATGGGATAAAAGGGACGACGCGACTCCGACCGCGTGCGTCCCCGAAGCTCATCGAACTCACCCCCGTCTCTCATTACGCACTAAATTTATACTAGTACATTACGATTCGAATGCTTCGTAATACATATGTACTGTTATACAGTTAATGTTCGCGACGTGAGAGACGAGACACCCAAAGGAAAAAAAAAAAAAAACCACGTGCGCGTTTACATTTTTGATAATTCGTTGGATAATTAAAAAAAATTCTCGAATCTCAATTAAATCTTGCAAGCTCCTTAATAAAAAAAAAATAGTTTGTAAACAAGAAAAAAAATATCGTACGAATAATGTAACGGGAGGAGTCTAATTTTATTGTAAGCGTTCTCTCCGAAAAAAAAGATGAAAATAAGATGAAGATTATCCTATTGGAATACAAAACAGAAAATCGGGAGAGCGGCCTTTCGTCGCGAGCGGACGAGGCATTGTCATCCCTCCAACGTAATTTATAATCGTTCATTGCTCACGAATTACCCTCCCCTTACACACTCAAACACGAAGAGAGAGGGAAGAAGTATCGAGCGAGAGAAACACGAGAGTTTTAGGTCACAGGGACACGCAATCACACCCCGTAGGCTAAACGAATTAAACTGCGAATTTCAAAGTTACAATTAATAAAGAGAAAAAAATGGAATTTAATCTCAGTGTAGAGGAAGATGAAAAGATAACAGAAAATAAGAGAACGAATTTTTGTCCGCTTAGTGAGAAGAGCAATCTCGAAGGATACGCGCGCAGTTTACAAGTCGTACTGGGCGTTTTAAAAGAAAAAAAAATGAAACTTAAAAACTCTATTCTCCCGAATATACTGAATTATCTAGTCGATTCACGCAACAAATTATGTATACATATGTAATTACGTACGTGAGAATGATGATGACGAGGACGAGAGGAAAAATTGTGTCGCCGTTGATAACGCGACGCGCTTTATTCTTCTTCACAATCTTAGATAATTTATTAAACAAGCTATTACGTTAGGACCGTTGTACGATTTTTCTTGCTTGAGATTAATGAGGGGTATATTAATGAAATTAATGAAGAGCGTTTAATTATAGTACATAAATCCACGAGGGCGAAAAACGTTTTTCTAACGAAGTGACTGTAATCACACGTGTTAGAAAAAGTATTTCGAACGAGGGATGTACGAAATTTTTCATCACTAGGTGCGAAAATATCGGTTTTACGCACGCGAAGCGGGCGGAAAATTGGCAATTTCCGCACCGAGTGATGAAAATTAAATTACAGAGATGCGCAGCAATAAGATCGAACAAACGAAAAAAAAGGTTGAGCTAAAGAAGAAAAGAAACCCTATCGAAACGGAAATCTAATATATTTTTTATCGCCAAGTATCTAAAAAAGAAAAAGAGAAGAAAAGTAGCAATTAGGTTTACCGGTCCATACGAGAAGAGATTAATTAAAACAGTGACGATAAATACTACCGTGTAGGATATTATTGCCGAAACGAAGATAACGACCCGTGACTGTCGAGAGTTCGCGAGTTTAGACTGCCTCGCTCACGCGAATTCCGACGACTTTTATTAATCGATTATTAATGACGAAAATAATGAAAAAAAGGCGTTCAAGCTTAGATCACCGCGAACACGTTATCCGGTTTTCCACGCAAGCGCGATAAATTACAATTATAAACTACGAAATAATACCGATGAAAAAAAAAAACTTAATTAAGAAAAAAAAAATAAGTGAACGAACATGCAAGCCCATTGAAGAACCGGTTTATTATATCCTACAATCTTTTGCAAGCTTTGTCAGCCTCCTTAGATTTGTATACGCGCCAGCGCACTAAGAAGAAAAGCTCGATATACATAAAAAATACATTAATATGTAATCTCATTCGTTTCTTCCAACACGGAAACAAGGAGAGTAACTTAAATTAAACTCGCGATAGAAAGACATATCGTTAGCTTACGGTTATTTTTTGTGTGCAATTTTTTAATTTCTCTCCAAGCACTCTTCGTTGCTCACTTCCGGTCGAGTACGATGGACAACTCTCTTTCTTTCCGTCCTATCCGATTAATTGTTATAATTCCTTGTATCTCCTTTTCGATCATTGCCGAGATATAAAAAATATCGTAGAATCAATCGATTTACTCTACCTAGTGGGAAAAAAAAAGATTGCAAATCTTATGTTTCGTATTTGAGACGAGAGGCGAGAAGGGGGATGATGCCTCGGAATATCATAGCCCGTGTGATAGGGACATAGCTTTCGAGAGTACGAGGGACAGATATTTCGCTTTGTATAATAGAGGATTAGCGCGTATTACACGGGCACTGGTGCATCCTGCCTCGACGTGCCCCCATCACCTTCAGGTTCCCACCTACGCAGTTTGCCAGTGTGAAAACATCCGATACGCATTAACACACACACTCTCTCACACACACATTAAAAAAAATCGAGGTAAAGAGATTGTTAATAAGTTTCCGATCGAGAGGCGCGTAAATAGAATAAAATGGATCGATCGACTCGGGGCTTTCCGAGACGAGGAAGACATCGGTGACGGAATAATCGACAATTAAAGGAAAAGCCCTCGCGCTAATTAAAAAAAAAACGCCCTCGAATTTGTCGACGAGTCGACGATGGCTCGTGCGTTAAAACGAGTCCATCAGCGCCGGAAGGGAAAAAAAAGATACGAACAATTGTTTTTATCATGTTACGTCGACGTGAAAAGTTGTTCAATAAAAATTTAGACCGCGGCGGAACATTGATTATTATGTCTCTAAAAAATTGCATCTTTCTTTTCTTCGTCGTGTATCTTCGATCTCCTTTCCCCTCCTCTCTCAGGTCGATCCGTACAAAACTTCGTAACACGAATAACATAGGGGAGTGCGGGGTAAAATGGGACGGTGAGGGCAAAACTCAATTTTCCAATAACTTTTGGATGGTCCATTTTGTCCCGATGATACATCCGGATTTTCAACCCCGTTTTGCCCCACGTATCATCGCCACCATCCAAAAGTCATTGAAACAATGCGTTTTTTCTCATCAGCCCGTTTTGCCCCGCTGGACCATTTTGTCCCGCTCTCCCCTACTCAATTCAAACTTGTACTACTATTGTGTGTTTCAAAAATAACACATCACTTCATATAAACATTAACTTTATTAGTTAATTTACGACTTTTTCCTTTTTTGAGACATCACGATGTTCTCTTGACCATTGACTCTAGAATCGGAACTTATGTATTTACAGCTCGCAATATAAAGACGCAGCAAACTTGTAGGGAAGAGCGGGGCAAAACGGGGCAGTTGGGCAAAACAAAATTTTCCAATCATTTTTGGATCGGACAAGGTGGCAAAATGGGGCAGAAAAGCCTGATGTATCGATGGGACGAATTTGGACGTTTTGCCCCATGCCCCGTTTTGCCCCGCTGGCCCATTTTGCCCCGCTCAACCCTACAGGTTTAATTGCGTATGCAACCATGTACCAGTTACAGACTATTCCGCGCGCGGACATGCTGTTTTATCCGTTTTATCCGAGTTTTCCTTATTATCCGAGCCTCCACTTCCGTTAAAGCGGAGGGCTCGGATGAGTTGAGTGTTTTGGATGACGCGGAGGCTCGAATAATCGAAGGTCGGATAAGCGCGGTCCTACTGAACGTATTTTCTATCGCCGTTACAACAATTCGGTGGTGTCACTGTAATTAATTAACACATTCGATTCGTGTATCCAAGAGCGAGCAGCTCAATCGCTAATTGCTCTCGGTAATTAGAAGACGATATATAAAATAGACGAAGCGATTTAATTCAGGTGAGTTTGTACTGTTCGGACACACAACTGAACTAACTCGGGATCGGCCGTGTCAGGGTTATCACACCCGAGATAAATAAGAAATCTATATCAGCTTGGCCGATCTCCCCGTAACCCCGTTTTGCCGAATACCAAGACTATAAATTGTAATATTAATGAGAATTCTCGCGGCGATTGTAGTCTCGGTTTATCCGTACTTAACAATCTTATTAAAAAAAAAAAGTGTTTAAATATTAAATTTAATCCGGAGCAAACACAACTGCTCCACTGTGCGACGCGCACATCAAGGATGAAATGCGTGTCCATAAATCCCACAGAAGGATGTCAGAGGCTCTTCGGCTTTCCGCAATTATAATTTCATTGTAGTTTTTTTTTCTTCACAGTCTTATCGGCGCGTGCGCGAGGCACAAATTGGAAGTGTTTATCGCGCGTACGTGCGAGCCTCAACAAACCGAGGTGAACCGTTCGATTGAAAACACGAACAAATAAAAAAAGCAACACGTTGAGCATTTCACAATTTTTGCACAATCCGTAATCTCTCGAAACACTTGAACTTCACCCACTCGAACCGGCCGTAGTTTCTCCTATCTTCGCGCTTCTTTATCGTCGCTCGTATATCATTGAAAGTTGCATCGCCGTGCATTTTTTTTTTTTTTTTGCCGAATTCTCACGTGTCGCACATCGGCAAGTTGACTTCGTAGAACACGTTCGATTCCATTAGAATGGCGAACGTCAGGAAGAGCGCGTACATGACCAGGCAAGCGACGCCCACTTGTTTGTTGAGCGTGAACTTGTAGTAAGCGGTAACGGCGAAGAAGCCGATAACGCAAATTACGATCGATATTACGCTGTACTTGATCGCGCCCGACTCGATCTCGATGTTCTTCCCGGTCATTATGACCCTTATTACCCACGGAAGGCCGAGGCACAGCAGAACGTCGAGGGTGTTCGCTCCGAGTGTGTTGCTCATGGCCATGTCCCCGTTGCCTGAAACGAGTCGTGACGATTAGACGATTGGTAGAACACGCGTATACAAACTGGGGAACAAACAAGGTCGAGGGACCCGATGTTTCATTACCGACCTTAAAACTACAGATAACCGATTTCCTGTTTTTCAACTAATTCTATGCAAGTCGGAACACCGCGGTGAGTCCCGGCGCCGAGTGACCTCGGAAATTCGACTCGGCAAATTGGCGGAGGGGGCAAAACGGACCACCGTCAATTATTCGCATTTATCACTAAAAATCATCGTCGCGAATGGATAAATTTCTTACTTAAGGTAGTCGGGCCGTGAAACGTCAAATGTGAGTTTCAGAAAAAAATTCATTTTTCGAAACATTTTTCGATTGGACAAAAATCTGATGAAAATCAACCATATGGGAGGTGCTGCGAATACCGTGTATTTCAAAATGTTATTCACAAATTAAGGAAAAAAATAATTATTCGATAAATTACTTGGTCAACTTAACTACTTATTTCCACAAAAGTCATTCGTTTATTTTTCTGAATAGGTATTAATTTTTCTGCATTTTTTGTAAACTTTGAAACTCACGTTTTTTTCTATATTCAAGCCGTGAAAAAACGCGATTTTCGAAGATTACAGAAAATTCTGAAAAAATTCATACGTATACAGAAAAATAAACAAATCATTTTTATGAAAGAAAACAGTTAAGTTGCCGTGTAATTTGTTGAATAATGACTTTTATATTCAATTTGTTACTAACAAAATAGAATTATTATCTCAGAAAAACAATCTGTAGCACGTCCCAGATACCTAATTTTTAAGATTTTTATCGCGTCGAGAAGTGTTCGAAATTTTGTCCGAAACTCACGATTGGCGGGACTGTACAGCTCCGTCTACCTTAAAGCTCCAGATAACCGATTTCCTCTTTCATTACATAATTCGATACAAGTCGGAAAGATCGCCGTGAGTCCCGGCGCCGAGTGACCTCGAAAATTCGACTCGGCAAATCGGCGAAGGGGGCAAAACGGACCACCGTCAATTTTTCGCATCGATTATTGAAGCCCAAGTATTCCGTCTCGCCCCGCGTACTCGCGTACGTGATCCAGATGCGAAGCCGGATTAAACGTTATCGTGTTATGAATCTTCGCGTAATTACATCGTCGCGATGACGAGCGGAGTTGTATAATCGTTTAATATATATATTTAATATTTTTATTGCCCGTTGGGGATTCACGCTAACGAGGGGTTAAGAGGAAACATTGTGGCTCGTACCTTTCCTCGACAATATAACTATGGACACGAGCTCGGGCATGTTGCCGCCCGCCGATAAAAATGTGATGCCCATTATCGAGTCGGCGAATCCCATCGTGTCGCCGACTACGGTCATCATCCAGGAAACGAGGTAGGAAGAGATGGCGATCCATATAACGCACATGAGGAAAGTGACCGGATAAAAGTTTCTCAGTTTCTTGTAACGAATGTCCGGTATGGTCACGAAGAGAAGAATCTTCACAGGCCACACGAAGAGAAACCAGATCTTTCTCCAGATTCCACCGGACGGCCAGTCGATTATTGGAAAATCTGTTCGAACGATGCGATTAATTAAATCAATTACCTCAAAGGCTCCGTCGTTTATGAGTGTGAAGATATCGCGCGAAGTTTGTGCGATGCAAGACACAGCCGCTATGACTCGATTTGATTCAGTCTCGTGCAGTTATCTTCAGGGTCATCTTCTTTTCGCAAGCTAGAACTAACCTGGCTCAACGTACTCCTCCAGTTCTGCCATAGCGCTCGGATGACGATTGCCGTTTTCGATGATCTTCAGATTCGTCGCTTTCTTCAAGCTGTTCCTGTACTCCGCGACGAGCTCGTTGTGGACAAATGGCTTGTACGAACCCACCGGCATTCTATCGTGCTCTCGATTTGTTTTATCTACAAAGAAAATGGTCCAATTACTGAAATATCGAAAGACCTCAAATCTTCAAAATATAAGTAAGTAAGTAAATAAGTAAATAAGTAAATAAGTAAATAAGTAAATAAGTAAATAAGTAAATAAGTAAATAAGTAAATAAGTAAATAAGTAAATAAGTAAATAAGTTCTCATCCTGCTCACGCACCGTAGAAAAGCGTCGTTGAGGAAGAGAAAAGTAAAGTAGGCGGTGAAGAGTATCATGAGTACCATTGCTTCGTACCAGGTGATGCTACCGTCCCACATTACCAATACGAGGACGCTTACCGATATAATATAAATTATACAGTCTCGAGATAGTACCCACCATTCCAGCTGTATACCCTGCATACACATTCGTTATAAAATTAAAAAACGATATAATCACAATGATCAAGAATCGTTTATAATCGACGAGATCGTCGTACGCTTCTTTTTTTATAGACCGCTATAAAATACGGCAAGGTCGAGCAGTCACAACGACAATAAGCGATTCCATCTGTTCATCCGATAAGAAGGTACATCCCCGTCCCGTTCCCATCTCAGCTGTCCGGTAATCGGTAACTCATCGCTTGTTTATCCCGAGATAATACAATTTAAATGAAATGTCAGATAAGCGATCGAAATTTTCCTTTTCCTCTCTTAATCGTTCAACAAAAAGAATCTTCGGACTGCCGATCAATTTTCTTTCACCCTCACCGTTATAACGATAATAATTATGATTATATGATTATATAATTATATGATTATATGATTATATGATTATATGATTATATGATTATATGATTATATGATTATATGATTATACGATTATACGATTATACGATTATACGATTATACGATTATACGATTATACGAATATACGATTATACGATTATACGATTACACGATTATACGATTATACGATTATACGATTATACGATTATACGATTATACGATTATACGATTATATGATTATATGATTATATGATTATATGATTATACGATTATACGATTATACGATTATACGATTATATGATTATATGATTATATGATTATATGATTATATGATTATATGATTATATGATTATATGATTATATGATTATATGATTATATGATTATATGAT